>JBBYHO010000018.1:11533355-11547434 GCA_038382025.1 Adansonia gregorii | reverse complement strand
ACATAATTTATTTGAAAGAAAAACAGGACAGAAAGCAGAAGCAAATGCCAATGGTTGGAAAGCCAATAGCAATGAACAACCCCCATTTAGGCATTGACATCAAAGATGATAAACTAGATTTAGTTTACCTAAGGACAACGAGAAGATGATGCGTCTGTATGGACTTCTTGCATTGATTTATAATTAAAATACAGCTTATGCTTTGCATCAAAAACAAAAGATGATTCTTATTCTTGTTAATCGTGTACCATAAATTGCTTTCTGTTATACGATAATTTTGGCCATTGCCACCTGTTTTGAAGAATGAGAAATCCCAGGTTAAGAATCATGGCCAACAGGCTATCTAAAACAGGTAGGTGGGTGATTTTATTTTAGCATTTGTTAGGAAGGGGATTTGGAGAATCTGTTGTAGAAAAAGTTTCATGGAGATTTTTCCTTAGGAAGGAATCCAATGATGGTAAACACAACAATGGAAAACAAAATTTTTCATGAAATTTTGAATTCAAAATTTTCTTCTTTGAGAAAAAAGAAAGGAAAAAGAATCTATTAGGGTGCTTGACTACCCTCAAAGGTTTTGGCTCCGTTATCAAAAATAAACCATCCCATTCTACTCATCATTTTGAGGAAAACAATGCAAAAACACATGGTGTGTGAGTAACCTAACAACATATATTCAAATTAAAAAAAAAAGATTAAAAGATTACAAGCAAGCAAAGAACAGAACCCCGAGGTGAAGTTAGTGATGGTGGTGTGGTTCCAAATGCTTTCTTTATCTATCCTTTTCTTGCTTGCCTGCAAAGGAACATAACGTAGCAGAAATAGTATTAGACTAATTGCGCTAGAAGCTCAAGTAGAGAGAGAGAGAGAGAGAGAGAGAGAGAGACCCAATGCAAAACTAAGGGGACTGGTTTGGGATTTGAGGCAATATTTGCCAATGCCGATGCCGATGCCGAGGCAGTCCAAAAACTACAAGCAGCAGCCAATGCCATCGTCATTGCCAAGGCAATCTTTTACCACTCACCACCACTATCATCGCCTTCTACCTCTCGTCCTCTTTACACTTTTAACATATGCTGTTTCTGCAGCGAATGATGAAGCTATTGCATTACTATCATGGCTTCACAGCTCGACTTCACCTCCTTCAGCACTCTCCAACTGGCATCCTTCGGACCCCAACCCTTGTAGCTGGTCTTACATCACTTGTTCTTCCGAAAACTCTGTCATTGAAATCAATATCCAGTTTATTGAGCTAGCCCTTCCTTTCCCTTCCAATCTTTCGTCCCTTCTTTCCCTTCAAAAGCTCGTCATTTCTGGTGCTAATCTCACTGGAACCATCCCACCTAATATTGGTGACTGCATGCAACTAACCGTCATCGATGTCAGCTCGAACGGTCTTGTTGGTAGTATTCCTTCAAGTATTGGAAATCTTCGAAATCTGCAGGACTTGATTCTAAACTCCAACCGGCTCACTGGGGAGATCCCATCAGCGATTGGTGAATGCAGCAGCCTTAAGAATCTCCTCATATTTGATAACTATTTAAGTGGGAATCTTCCAGTTGAACTTGGCAAACTGTCAAACCTGGAAGTTATACGTGCTGGAGGGAACAAGGACATTGAAGGAAGAATCCCAGAAGAGCTTGGAGACTGCCAGAGGCTGAAGGTGTTGGGTCTTGCTGATACCAAAATTTCTGGTTCAATCCCAGTTTCACTAGGTAAGCTAACCAAACTCCAAACTCTATCAGTATATACAACTATGCTTTCAGGTGAGATTCCACCACATATTGGCAACTGTTCTAAGCTTGTGGACTTATATTTGTATGAGAATGATCTCTTCGGGTCGCTTCCGTTGGAATTGGGTAAGCTCCAGAAGTTGGAGAAGTTGTTGCTGTGGCAAAACAACTTTGATGGGAGCATTCCTGAGGAAATAGGAAACTGCAAAAGCTTGATAACTATTGATCTTTCCTTAAATTATTTTTCTGGTAGCATACCTCAGTCATTTGGGAACCTCTCGAATCTTCAAGAGCTAATGCTTAGTAACAACAACATCACTGGCACTATCCCACCGGTTCTATCTAATGCCACCAGCCTGGTTCAGTTACAGCTTGATACTAATCAGATATCAGGCTCCATTCCGGCAGAGCTTGGGATGTTAACGAAGCTGACAGTCTTCTTTGCCTGGCAGAACAAGCTTGAAGGGAGCATTCCAGCAGCATTGGCTGGTTGTAAGAGCCTCGAGGCTCTAGATTTGTCTCACAATACACTCACTGGTAGCTTGCCCTCTGGCTTATTTCAGCTTCAAAATCTAACAAAGCTTCTCTTGATTTCTAATGACATTTCGGGCACAATCCCTCCTGAGATTGGCAATTGCAGTTCCCTTATCAGAGTCCGGCTTGTTAATAACAGAATCGATGGAGGGATCCCGAAAGAGGTTGGGTTCCTTGACAACCTCAGTTTCCTTGATCTGTCTGAAAATCATCTTGGTGGCCCAGTGCCAGATGAGATAGGTAACTGCACCCAGTTGCAGATGTTGAACCTTAGCAACAACACCATTGAAGGTTCTTTGCCTAGCTCTTTATCTTCTCTTCCGAGACTTCAGGTATTGGATGTTTCTGTTAACAAGTTTAAAGGGCAAATTCCCCGGAGTTTTGGCCAACTTACTTCACTGAATAGGCTTATACTTAGAAGAAATTCTCTCTCTGGAGCAATCCCCTCCTCTCTTGGTCGTTGTTTAAATCTTCAATTGCTTGACCTTAGCAGCAATGAACTATCCGGCATAATCCCAGAAGAACTGTTCGACATCCAAGCTCTTGATATTGCTCTAAATCTAAGCTGGAATGCACTATCTGGGGTAATCCCACCTCAAATTTCTGCACTGAACAGGCTATCAATATTGGACCTTTCACACAACAAGCTTGAAGGTGACTTGGTAGCACTTTCTGGGCTTGACAATCTTGTTTCTATGAATATCTCCTACAACAATTTCACCGGCTATCTTCCGGATAGCAAGTTGTTCCGACAGTTATCGGCAACAGAGATGGCTGGAAACCAAGGGCTGTGTTCGAAGGGCCACGAGTCATGTTTCCTAAGCAGTTCTTCAGCAACTGGTATGCAAAGTGATGATGGTTTCAGACGATCACAAAAACTTAAAATAGCTATTGCATTGCTTATTACCTTGGCCATTGCATTAGCAATCTTTGGGGCTTTTGCAGTATTTAGGGCTAGGAAGATGATAGGAGATGATAATGATTCCGAGATGGGAGGGGATTCATGGCCTTGGCAATTCACCCCATTCCAAAAGCTGAATTTCTCCGTTGATCAAGTTTTGAGATGTTTGGTAGAAGCCAATATTATTGGAAAGGGTTGCTCAGGGATTGTTTATCGTGCAGAACTCGAAAATGGGGAAACCATTGCTGTAAAGAAGCTTTGGCCAACAACAATGGCAGCCGGATATGATTGTCATAGTGACAAAGTTGGGGTAGGCGGAGTTCGTGATTCCTTTTCCGCTGAGGTAAAAACTCTTGGCTCAATCCGCCACAAAAACATAGTCAGGTTCTTAGGCTGCTGTTGGAACCGAACCACAAGATTGCTTATGTATGATTACATGGAAAATGGAAGTTTGGGTAGCCTTCTTCATGAGCGCAGCAGTGGCAGCTGCTTGGAATGGGATTTTAGGTACCGAATCATCTTGGGGTCAGCTCAAGGTTTGGCTTATCTACACCATGACTGCGTTCCTCCCATTGTTCACAGGGATATCAAGGCCAACAACATCCTCATTGGTCCCCAATTTGAGCCCTACATTGCTGATTTTGGACTTGCCAAGCTTGTAGATAATAGAGATTTTGCTAGGTCTTCTAGCACGGTTGCCGGTTCCTATGGTTACATTGCTCCAGGTTACTTCAAAACTCTTACATATCAGAATTATCATCAGCATAAAAAATAGCATTTCATTTTCTCAAGAACATGCAATAGTTGTCAAAAAAAAACATGAAAAATGAAAGTTTTTGTGCTTCAAAACTTTTACATGAAGTGCGGAATGTACGATGATTAAATGAAAATATATGGTTTCATTTTCTTATTTCGTTCCAGAATTTATACCATTTTGGGATGTTTCACCAATTTATGAATATAATGTTCTAATTTCACAGTGGTAAGTCTCAAATGGTTTCAAATTTTGGTGGCTGTTGTAATCGCAGAGTATGGCTATATGATGAAAATAACCGAGAAAAGTGACGTGTATAGCTATGGAGTTGTCGTGTTAGAAGTTCTAACAGGGAAGCAACCAATCGATCCCACCATACCAGATGGACTCCACATTGTAGATTGGGTGAGGCAGAAAAGAGGAGGGATAGAAGTGCTAGATCCCAGCTTACAAGCCAGGCCAGAATCCGAGATCGAGGAAATGTTGCAGACCATAGGGGTGGCTTTGCTGTGCGTAAATCCTTCCCCTGATGACAGGCCTACCATGAAAGATGTAGCGGCAATGCTGAAGGAAATAAAGCAGGAGAGGGAGGAATGCACGAAAGCCACCATGGCTTTCAACAGCTCTTCGGAAAGTAATAATAGCCATCATCATCATCATCATCAAGGAAACAGCAACTCCCCATTATCAATGGTGCAAAACTCATATCCCCAAAGCAGCAGCACAAGCTTTTCTGCATCTTCATTGCTATACTCATCAACTTCCAATGCTAAACTAGCTTTCAAGTAGTTAGTAATTAAGAACAACTTATATTTACCAGGCAGTTTACTTCAGCTGCAAAACTCTGGTTAGTATTTTATTTATTTATTTTTCCCTCTTTTTGGTTGAAAAACTGCGGTGTCTTTATGTAAAGTTTGGAATAACGATTGAAGGGCAGCAAAAGAATGATATCTTTTAAAGAATCAAGAGATCATGGAAGAAGGATATCTAAATAAATCATAAGATATAACTTGAGTCCAAGAAGTAAATTTTCATAAATCATGAGATTAAAAAACCAAAAAAAAAAATTACAGGTTACTCATTAATCATCAAGTTTCATTGTCTGAGATGGAAAGAAGGATATATTACAGCAAGCAAAACCACTATTTTTATGCACTTTTCTAGACTGATACAAAAACAGAACAGAACATGCTCAATTTCAAATGATGTAAGAACTCAGAATATTAGTTCATTAATTTTAGAGAAAAAATTGCAAGTTCATAGGAAAGATTAGAACTTGCAACATTTTTCAATTGAATGAAGAAAAACTCACTTATGTTATAGATTTTAATCAATAAACCACTTTTCAAAACTTCCTTAGCCAATTTGAGTTTGATGTGATGTCCCTTTACCTGCTCGAGCAACAGAAAGCAAAATTAAGTTTTTTTTTTTTTTTTTTAATAAATTGACCCACTTTTCTGATTCAGTGAATAATCAATGTAATCTGATTCTTATATCCAAAGAATAAAAAGGGGAAAAAATTGATCAATGTCCCATTCTGAAAATGCCTCCTAGGAGATGGAGGCTGCATTTGTAGGTTATTGGGCCCATATAGGAGGAATTTGGGGCTTGAACAGTGACCAGCTGCATAAGCTTAGGCCTTAGAAGAATGAAAAATAGAGGCTTTAGAGAAACAATAAATAGTAGCAGACAACCAGAGGCAATAGTAGGTTCAGCTAGATCGATCACGGTTGAAATTATTTTCATTTTCTTGATTAGGGTTTAATTCAATTTAAAAATTTATTTTATTATTTAAAATAATAAAAAATTTATTTTATATTTTGTATTTATAATTAAGTTTAAATAAAAATATTTTTTATTATTTAAAAATAATTTGAGTAAGATCAACTTAAATTAAAAAAATTCATATCCAGACTTCACCTAATATTGTTCGAACTCGTCAAATCAAATGAGTTGTCTAACCTATAAATAGATTAACGAAAACACTAGAAAAATTTAAGGAAAAAAAAAAAAAGAAAATTTTCTTAGATAAAGCGACGAGAATTATCTTGATACCGTCATGGTATAATTGTTAACTGTGTAAATGTTAGGAGTACCAAAATGTGACAAAAATCATGGGAAATTAAAGGCAAACTTGTTAGTTTTCAGAAGTGATTGCATTGTCATACATGATTTATACCTTTTCAATATCTTGATGTTACTTATTTAGAAGGAACGACGAATTTAACGTATTTTCAGCTCAGGAGTACAAACTTATGGTACAAATGAAAAAGGTTATTTATTTTCTCGACTTTTAATTATTTGTGTATTATTTAATTTATAGAAAAAGTTCTTGTTGGATGACTCATGCAGATGGGCCAGTCAACTTGCCCAGTGTGATAACTTAGGTCTAAGTAAGGTGATTTTGTAATTTAAATTAATTTGATTCGATTTAAATTATTATTAAAATAATAATAAAATTATTTTTATTTAAATTTAATTATAAATATTAATATAAAATATTTTTTAAATTTTTTAAATTATTTAAAATAGTGATAAGAGTTTTTAATTTTATTTAACCTAAATTTAAATAAAAAAATTCGAGCTATAATTTAATTCATAAATATTTTTATATAAAATAATAAATTTTAAATAATAACCTGATCTATAAATTTTAAACAGTAACTCAATCCATAAACACTCACTTCTATCTGTTCATCTTCGCTCGCTCGTTGCTATTTGTGATGCTCTCTCTTGCAATTTACAAAATTTTCGATAATCCTTCAACTCCCATAAAAAAATGTCATTCAAACTTAGGTTTGAGATGGAGTATCTTTCGGAATACTTTGGCACTGCAAAGTTCAAGGTATAACCTAGAAAATTTTCAATCATAGTTCAAGCATGTTCTTTTGCCATATCTATTTGATTGTGCCTCCTTGATGATAATATAGAGATAATGATTATGGTTATTCAGACTCCAAAAATAAATTTTTTTAATCTTTATTTGTTAAGAAAAATTCCACCAACTCTAGCTAATCAAATCATATAATAGTTTCATATCTAAAGCAACTTTTTGACAGGATCAATTAATTACTTAGAGAATTATGAAATTATTAGCTAACAACATCATCAAACACCTTCTGATTAACAATGAACAACATCAGCATATCATGCATTCTTACATACATATATATATATATATATATAAAATAGCAGCAGTAGTGGCATTTTTTTTTGTAAACAAACTTTACACAGTGGTAGAGTGTGAAGTAAAGACCACAATTTGATTATCAAAGAGACCAAGAGAGAGGTTGGCTCCTCCTCCTACGTTGTTAGCCAACCATAGTAAAAAAGCCTCCGCAGATTTTCCATAACGCATTTGTCTTCTTCCTGAAACCTCGTTAATTTTCTCGGCAGTTGGGATTTCCAAGCACTAGCATTTGACGGAGAAACCAAGGTGGCGGAGGAGGGCCGCTGAGAATCAAATCTAGAAAGGGTAACAGAAGATGATCTTTTGACCGCCCATTTGTCCACGCAAGAACGAAATGTGGCAATGGGTTTGTAAGGCTTTGACGAGGTATGCAATGCATTGCACCCTCTTTGTTTTATTTTGTTATTTTATCTATTACTGTACTGTTTGTGCGAGGGGTGTCGGTAACGGACCATTAATGGCGGCAGCAGTAGCTGCAGCAGCAGCAGATGGAGAATTTGTATGCTGGTTTTTCTGAGATTTTCCTGGTCTTTTGGTCTCCGATTTCGTCCCTGATTGCCGGACCTTTACTCCTCGTATCAACTGTGATGAGGTCCATTCAGTGTATTTCCGATTAGATTAGCATAGAATTTTGGAAACAGAAAACGATAAAGTGTGCTGAGAATTCACTTACATATTTGCCACATTTCACATCTGAATATATGACTATGAAATCCCCTTCTTGTAGTCCATTTGTTCTCACGAAATCCCCTGGAGTTAAAAAAGAAAATAAATTGCTCCTTCTTGAACATCAATTATGCATAATAAATACTTGAGATTTTAGAAATATCAACTAGTATGAGATGTCAGCACCTGTATTTTCAAGAAGATACATCCTACTTTTGTTGTTTGGCCAGAATCTGAAACTCCATAAAGAGAAAGAAAAATAACAAAGGCGGAAAACAAGAAGTGATTTAGAACAAATGTTGGGAAAGAAAAAAAAGGAGGAAACAATTACCAAAAACAGTGTTATAAAGTTAAATTTTAGAATACCTATAGCGCATGTTCCAAACACGAGACGTTCCTATGTCTTCCATGGCAATCGAGATCCCATCTCTTGCTTCTAATTCCGGAAGATGGGTTTCTGCTTCTTTCTGTTTTTATTTTTTAAAAAAAAAAATCAAATGCAAAAATTAACCATTAGGGGGGGAAAAAACCCAAATTATCATCCATAGATAAATAATGTACCTTTGGCAACACTATTCTTCCAAGATTGCCCACATCGCTCTGCTTCAAAACTTTTTGCAAAAGAAACCGCAAATTCTTCTCAGGTTTCCATGCCTAAAACATAACCAGAAAAGCAGGCATCATCATTATTTATATTTCTAAATTTAACCTTTTTTTTTTCTTAATCATGCATCAATAATTACAACATCCAAAACTTAATGGATCTGATCATAATAAAAAAATGATCAAAGATCAAAGAACCGACCTGTCGTCTATCTGATGCAACCTGCCGCTGATAAGTCTGCCCTTGCATGGCTGGTCGATCCACAGGCTGCCCCATAGCAACCTCACCAGGCAGGACCGTTGCGTTTGGAGGTAGAGCGCCAGCAACCGATGGCCAATAGACCCAGTTTCCGGGGTTGGCTTGCGCTGCGGCCACACAATTATCGTTCACAAGCTTTTCATGTTGGTAGTCAACGCTCTGAGTCTGGAGATGGCTTTGTTGATTATTGTGATGACTGTGATTTCTATGGTGTGATGCAAACCTTCTCTGCCTAGCCATCCTCTTCTTTCTTGCCTCTTTCGTAGCAGATGATCCTAACCTTACTAACTTTTGATCATTGTTATGCCCGGGAACATATTGATACGCATATTGATTCCCATACCCAGGAAAAGCAGATTGCTGAGGTGGAGCTGGATGGAGACTGTTGTCTGGAAATGCGTTGTATTGAGAAGCCAAAGCAAATTGTGAAGGTGGCCATGGTTGAGCTGTGTCCAGCATTTGATAATCTGTTGGGGGCGGGTAAGGATGGCTATTAACATTTGGAGCTCCATTTGCAAAAGGATCACCCATATACCCAACCATCGGTGCAAAGCCCGGCAGCGGCGGTGGTGCAGACGGATCGCTTACATAAGCTGGTTGTGGAATCCAGGCTGGCTGAGAGAAACAAGAGTTTGGTTCACATGGTAAGACAGAGTTGCAATTCAGGTTTGGGTTCGAGCTAGGGTTTGGATTAGGGTTAGAGTTTTGAAAGCGGTCTTGGTATTGATAAGGAAGATCAGGGTTATTGTTTGAAGGAGACTCTTTGATGCGCCTTTTTTGAAGATGATTGGTTTGAACCCATTCAAGAATAAGCTTCAACAACTGCTTCATGGCCTCTTTGCCTCCACCCAAACGCCTGGCGGCACACTCTATGGTAGCTTTCTTGATTTTAACTCTCCTCAAGTCCTCTGCTGAAACAGTCTCTTTGTTAGTCTTGAGCCACTCCAAGAACACCATGGCTAAATCATCCGAAGCTCTCTCTTCTGGTGTCTCATATTTATTTTTGCTGTATATCATTCCTACTTCTTGCTCCGGCTGTTGCGATTCGTGTTCTTGCTGTGGTTTTTGCTCTTGTTGAAACTCTTCTAGGCCAGTATCATCATGGTGAAATATAGAAGTTGGGTCGAAAAAATCGTTGTTATCAATCAGATCCATGTACCCGAAGTTCTCCATAACATCCATACAATCAACGCCACCCATGACATTATGATCTGGTGGCGGCGGCTGAGGAATCTCCATGGAGGCAGTAGAAGATAACGCTGCCGGTGTTCCATCAGCCAGATCATGCTGACCATGATGCTGATGATTTTGAGTCTGATTATGATGATGATGGTGATGACCATGACCATGACCATTATTCTTTCTCTCATCTTCATCTGCATCCGACTTCAAAACAGCCCAGGAAGCCGCGGAAGACGAAGAAGAAGCCGTGGAAGCAGATGACGAACATGCAATGGCCTTGACAGTTGCCGGAGTCGACGAAGAAGACGAAGAAGAAGACATGCAAGGGAAATCAGGAAGAGGAGGGAAATCGCCATAAAATATCAAAGCATCGTTAACATCAAGCAAGTCATCATGATCTTGCTGCCTATCAATCCAGATCTCTCTTTCTTCAGCATCTGTCACTCTTTCCACCTCAACAGCCTCAAACCCTGAAGGATTTGCTTCATTTCTTCCCGCTGTATGCGGATCTTCACCTCGATGCTCTTGTTGTTGCACACCTTTCATATCAAAAAATATTTCCCTTTTTTTTCCCATTTTTGTTCCAAAAAAATTAAAAAAATGTGCAACTTGAAAACCCTTTTGAGTGCTGTTTTAATATTTTTGGGGGCAGATAGATATAGAGAGAGAAATATATAGATAATATTTGAAGGGATAGGGTTTTTCTGTGTACGGATAAGTGGAAAGGGGAAGGTATTGTATCTGATTAAGGAAGCAAAAGAGTGAAAAAAAAGGGCCCGCTTTGGCTATCAGAACCTCAAACAGATCGAAGCAACATAAACCATCTGCATGATTCTATCCAAATAAATAAACAATTATCCCCCAAAAATCACCAACAAAGAAAACGACCTCCTCACCCTTCACTAAACTATATGCTCTTTAATTAATTACCACTAGGTTGGCACCCTTAGCGAAGCCTCTAAATCAAACAATTCTTTACAACAATAACCACACCCAAAAAGAAGAAAATAAACATCAGCAGCAGTAATCAATACATAATTTTACACAAACCAAAAAGGGAAGACCAGAGAGACGACGAACTTGTGATCATGAAGAGGCCATTTTTGAAGACACCCACATGTGTGAAACCCTCTGAAAGTTAAAAAGAACCCATATGTGATTCTGGTTTTTTCCAGATGAAGTTTCAATTGTACATATCTTGTCCAACTCTTAACCCTTTTTTAAAAAAAAATCTTTGTTCTGCTTTTGAAGATAGGTATCGGGTTTTTGGGGGCTTATACTTTATAGACGATGGAGACATTGGGACAGTTTCTGAGAGATAGCGAATAGTAATTAGTAAAAAAAAGGAAAAAGAAACCGCAAGAAAAACCAAGCCTCGTGGCGCTATTTTCTCAGCACCTTCACTCCGGATTTTGTGCAACAAGCCATGCGTTCAATCTTGAATGGTGCCTATGAACGGTGCCCTGAGCCTTCAAGTGCAAAATTGAAGAGAGAGTGGTTGATACTCTTGACTATTCTTTTTATTATTATTATTATTTTCCAGTTTTTTAGTTGCGATGCTCCTTTTTAATCATGCCCCTTCTGCAAATATGTCATTCAATTCATTAAATTTTTTTCTCACTTTTAAACAAACTACTATCTCACTTGCTTAATCACTTCAAATTTTGAGGTGAACTGTGATATAATAGCATTCAGAATATTATATTTTACATAAATTTTAATATATTAATTATTAATATATTAATTTTATGTTTATATTATATTATATTTAATTTTTTATATCATATTCATTTTCATATCTATATAATATAAAATACAGTTTTTGAGATAAATACTAATATTTATTATGAGTTTTTATCAAGATTTTTTTCATAATATTAATTAGTAATTTTATTTATTATTTTTTATAATTTCTCAATAATTTTTTATAATATTAACTGATAGATAAATAGGTTCATTGAATTTAATATAATAGATTAATTTTATCAATTAATTTTATTCATTGTTTTTTGAATTTTGATTTAACTCTTTTTAACAGAATTTGAATGATTAAATTATAAAAAAATCTAATAAAAATTATTACCCATTAATATTTTCTTTTTCATTGAATTTAATTTTAATATAATATATTAATTTTACTAATAAATTTTATCTCATTCATAGTATTTAATATAATATATTAATTTTATCTCATTCTCATTTGTTGAATTAATATATTAATTTTATTCATTGTCTTTTGAATTTCATTTCTCAAGGATTTTTTATAATATTAATTAATTATTTTATTTATTATTTTTTATGCATCAGATATCTCAAGGATTTTTTAATAATATGAATTAATAAATATATAGATTTTTGAATTTAATATAAAATATTAATTTTACCCATTAATTTAATCTAAGTCATTTTTTTGAATTTTGTTTTAACTTTTTAATAGAATTTGAATGATTAAATTATTAAAATTTTAATATAAAAATTATTGCCAATTAATATTTCCTCTTTTTTAATATAATATATTAATTTTATCTCACTCTCATGCATTGAATTAATGTAATATATTCAATTTTATTCATTGCTTTCTGAATTTCTTTTCTCAAGGATTTTTTTTCATAATATTAATTAATAATACTTATTATTTTTAATACATTACATTTCTCAAGATTTTTTCATAATATTAATTAATATATACATAGATTCACTAGATTTAATATAATAAATTAATTTTAGCTGCTAATTTTATCTCATTCTTTCTGTTTAATATAATGATTAATTTCATCTCACTTCATTCATTGAATTTAATATAAGATATTAATTTTAGTCATTATTTTTTAATTTATTTTAACCCTTTTTAATAGAATTTAAATGATCATATTACTAAGAATTTAATATAAAAATGATTACCAATTAATATTTTCTCATTTTTAATATAATATATGACTTTATCTCATGCTCAATATAATATATATAATTTGTTCATTTCTTCTTGAATTTCTTTTCTCAAGGTTTTTCCATAATACTAATTAATAATTTTACTTATTATTTTGTATACATTATATTTTTCAAAATTTTTTCACGATATATTAATTAATAAATACTTAAACTCACTAAATTTAATACGATAAATTAATTTTACTAGTTTATATGATATAATTACATTACATCTAAAATAAACAGGGGCAGGCGAAATATATAATTCAAAATTTACTACTCTCTGGTACAAAGGAAAAGAAATGCACCAAGCATTTGATTTTCGTTCAGTTAATTGATGATGGATGAGCCTTGCTTAAAACGAAGTTCGAAGCCTTTTTAAAATTAAAAAAGTAGCCATTTCTTTCAATTAAAGGGAAAATAAAAAAACAAAAGAAAAGATAACTTGATTTTATATAAGATATATATATATATATATATCTAATCAAAGATCCTTTGTGGTGTACAGCTGTTATAATTTTATTCTGATGACAACATTCAAATAGGTTTGAACTGATTTTCATTTAGACAAAAATCATCAAAGATATATATATATATATTAAGATGGATATCAGTTAAAATTTTTCTATCCTCTAATTTTATTGGTGAAGTTTAAAAAATGAAATAAATATTTAATTTAAAATATAATAATTTTAATTTTTTAAAAAAATAATATATTTCATTTTTATTCGATTCATAATCCAAAATTTGTTCTCTTTTAAAGTGAATTTTGGCATGCGGTGATTTTCTTTTAAAAATAAAGAATAATTTAATTATTATGATTTGATCGTTATATTAGATAATAATTTAAAAATCTTTAGATCGTTGAAATGGATTAGATTATCATTCGCTGTGCAATCTTTAATCTCATTCACAAGGATTTAAAAAGAAAAATTTTATCAACAAAGACGAATAGATTTCAAATTTAATTTTAAGGAAAATTTTACTTTTAAAATGACAGCCACTAAATATATTTCTTTCCAAATTTTTTAATTTATAAGCAAACTCTCAATCTTTATTCCTTTTATATAAAGGAACTGTGAAAGTATCAATAACTTTGAATTATACATATAACGATCATATCTTATAATTTTTATAAAGTAATAATTCTTATTTTTATAAGAGATTTATGCAATAAAATTGAAATGATTGATCTTATTATTAATGAGACGATTATATTTAGGTATTTCATATGTAAGGATATGTTCATATTTCAAATATGATAATTCAAACATAATGATTTAAGATTATTCGCAATGAGATCACTTAATAGTTTTATAAATAATTAAATAA
>JBBYHO010000018.1:11490403-11506966 GCA_038382025.1 Adansonia gregorii | reverse complement strand
TTTTCAAAGTATTCGAAAGATCGATTTGCATTTGTCAGTCAACTGATATATGAATCGAACTATATAGTTAGCTTTTCTAGGAAACTTCTCACTTCTTTTTGAGTTCAACGTGGTGGTATTCTTAACCTTGTCAAGATCCACTTACATTCCTTTCATGATCACAATGAAACCTAGTAGTTTACTAAATGTGGCATCGAATATTCATTTGACAGGATTTAGCTTGAGCTTGTAAGTTGCCTCGATGTTCTTCAGCTAAATCTTGGCAAATGCACAAGGCATCATTTATAGCAGAAGTTTCCCACATAGTTATGAATATGGTCTTTTTCTATCTTTAGCTACCATTTTGATTTGGTTATAGCCTAAAAACCCACCCATCAAGAAAAATAATATTGTTTTGCTAGTGTTGTCTACTAGAGTATCGAGTGAGGTAAAGGAAAATTATCCTTGGGACTGGGTTGGCTTAAATCCTTATAGTCCACATACATTCACACTTTACCATCCTTCTTAGGAACTGGGACTATATTGGCTACCCATTCAGGATATTGGGTTACCTTGAGAAATCTTACTTCAAATTGCTTTTTCACTTCTTGTTTAATCTTCAAAAATATTTTGGGTTCATCCTTCCGAGTTTTTGCTGTATGGGCTTACACTTGGGTTTGAAGGGAAGTTTATGGACCATAAGGTTGGTATCTAATCTAAACATGTCTTGGTAAGACCAAGCGAACGCATCTCGATATTCTTGGAAGAGGTTTATTAGTTTAGCTCGAGTTTATGGTTTAAGAAAATTCTAATTTTGACTTTTTTCTTATATTCTTCTATTACAAGGTTTATGGTTTCCGTGGGTTTTTCATGAGGTAATATCTATTTTTCTTCCTATTCAACTAGCCTCAATAGGTATAGAGGTATGGGGTTATCTTTAGGATCCTCTTCAGATTCAACCATACGAGCATAGACAAATTGCTCGAAATTGATTTTTGAAGTTTTAGCATGAACATTCATGTCACCTTTATTGGGGTACCTACAAATATGGAACAAGAACAATATAGGTGGAAAAATATGTAAAGAAAGGTTTGAGGTTGACAAGAACTATGAACATAAAGAATGAAATGCATAATGTTTAGTTATTTTCATTGATAACACTTAATAAAAGATGCCCATACAAAAGACCCTACAATGCTTTTAGGCAACGACATGTAGGTTTAGTTCATAGCAATACTTTGAAGCAGACTTGAGTAGTATAAGAATCTCAGTCTCACTCCAAACACTCGAAACAAATCTTGGAGGCATTAACCAGTTTCTAGACTTATGGTTGACATCTTTAGCCTATCAATTGCATTGATAGAGAATTCCTCGAATACCTTGTTTAATATAAGCACGTCATTAGTGGAGCCAGCATTTGTATGTCTCCTTAGATAGAAACTTTTCGGTAGTGGTAGGAATATCATTGGCTTATCCTTCATGTTTAGTCTTGACAAAAGGGCCATTTTTTTTCATGTTTTCCTAAGCTTGTTTTCTTTTTTGCTGTGCATTAGGCATGAATCATAGCCCTCTTTTGTCGATTAATGCTTTAGTAATCCCTTAGAGATGTTTTTCGAATCTCTTTCTAGCTTGGGCACCTTTGTGATAGACAACTTCAAACCTATATGAGTACTCTTTGAAAGGCAAGGCTAAACTATTCGCAACCCTTCCTTGACATATGCAGTATTGACAAATTCAAAGGCTTGGAAAAAGGATTCAGGGATACCTTCGTCAGGTTCAAGATATAAGATATCAATTGAGGCACTAGCAATGATATCTTTTTCTCTTTTTTTGCTGACAACTTTATTCTCGAAGATGAATTTCAACTTTTGGTGCAAAAATAATGGTACCACCCCAGCAGAGTGAATCCAAGGCATTCCAAATAGGTAGTTATATGATGGAGCAATGTCCATTACATGGAAGTCATTTTGATAAGTACATGGGTCGATTTGAAGTTGAATGGTGATATTCCACACAATGTTTTGGTAAGTTTCATTGAACACTCTCACAATTGTACAACTATTATGGATATAAGATACGTCAATAAAGAGCTTGTTCAAGCATGACATAAACATTACATTTAAGCCAACCCATTATCAATAAGCATCTTGGGCAACATAGTGCCTTTATAATATGTGGTGACACAAAGGGCTTTATGGTTTCTTCTTCCTTCGTGTAGGATTTCATCATCATTGAAAGATAAGTAATTATCAGTGGTGATGTTGCACACTAAATGGTCCAACTGACCTATAGAAATGTCAGGAGGGACACAAGCCTCATTCAAAATTTGAGAAGGGTATTCCTATGAGCTTTAGAATTCAACAGTAGCGACAACATAGATATCTTGGTAGGTTGCTTATTCAATATCGTGTGTTTTAATAAGGAGAATGTGATTATCATGCCCAATCACAAAAAAATGGTGATTACTATGAGAATCTTAATTTGCCTTATTTAATAAAGGAACTTAGATTTAAGGAAAATGGTAGAAGGAAAAGCTTTTCTTGCCAAAACGAAGCAACAATATCATGTATCCCAAAAGGAAAAAGTGATTATAGTGGTTAATTATTACCAAAATCTATGTTTGTCTTATGTGATGGATGAACTTTGATTCTAAAGAAAATGGTGGAAAGAAAACCTTTTCTTGGTAAATTCCAAAGCATCAATATCTTGTATCCTAATGAAAATAAAGTGATTATATTGCATAATCACGAAGAGAATAATGATTGTTATGAGAATCCTATTTTATCTTATATGGCAGATGAACTTTAATTCTATGGAAAATGGTGGAAAGAAAAGCTTTACATTTTAAACGAAAGCTTAAATATCGTTTATCCCAATAAAGAGAAAGTGATTATAGTGCCTAATAACAAAAAAGAATTGTGATTGTTACAAGAATCTTAATTTATCCCATTTGATGGATGAACTTTGATCATAAGGTAAAGGTGAAAAGGAAAGCTTTTATTGTCAAACCAAAGCATCAATATTGTGTATCCTAATGAGGGGTGATTATAGTGCTTAATAACAGAAAAGAATTGTGATTGTTACAAGAATCCTAATTTATCCTATTTGATGGATGAACTTTGATTATAAGGTAAAGGTGGAAAGAAAAGCTTTTATTGTCAAAACAAAGCATCAATATTGTATATCCTAAGGAGGGGTGGTATTTATAACACCTAATCATAATGAGAGTTGAGATTATTATGAGAATCAAAGTTTATGTCATTTGACAAATAAACTTTGATTCTGAGGAAAACGGTGGAAAAAAAGCCTTTCTTGGCAAACCAAAGCATCAATATCATGAATCCTAATGAGAAGATCGTGATTATAGTGTCTAATCACAAAAAGAACAAAGATTATTGTAAGGATCCAGTTTTGTCTCATTCGATGAACAAACTTTGATTCCAAGGAAAATGGTATGAAGAAAAGTTTTTCTTGTTAAACCAAGTTTTAAACCTACAAAAAATTTGTTGTGAATAAAATAGTTTGTTTTTCTTCACACACTTTTTTATGTGTTTACACTTGAGATTATTTACTTTATCACTCGTGTTTCACTCAATTTTAGCTTTCTTATGATATTTTCACCTCTCTTGCCTTTTACCATTCAACTTCATCTTACAAGCCCTATAAAAAGAACTTTATCGATGATCTTACCAAAGCAGCAAGCAACTATTAAGTTTTTATAAAAACTTTGATCGGCAAGATAAATAAAAAGATCAAAGAAGTGAACTCGACAAGAAATATGAAAGGAAATGAATTCAGCAAGAAATATCAAAAGAAAAGATATCAACAAGAGCTAACAAAGAATTTCTTTGTAAGTTATGAATTTGAGTTCATATTTAAAGAGCAAAAAAGTTCTCACAAAGTAAAGAAACTCTAATAAGGCAACCTTATATAGGCCTAAAATCTATAGAGTGCTAACTAAATAAGGACAATCCTAATCAATAAGGATAAAATCCTAATCTAAGATTTATCTAAACAACTTGAAAATCCTAAATACAATCCTAATAGTAATCAATAAGGATAAAGTCTACTCCTTATTATAATCTGATTAGGAATTATCTAAACAAATTAAAATCCAAAGGTTAAATTCTTATTCAAAAAAATCAAAACTCTAAAATCCTAAATTGTAGGCCCATGACTAGATGCAAATTGGGCTCCATTCATCTTGAATGTGTGAATTGGGCTCTATTCATCTTAAATGTGTGAATTGGGCTGTAAGCTTTATTCTTCACCCTTTTCAGCCTCCACATAATATAAAAAAGTAATCAATCTTGGTAATGCATCTAATTCATCTTGAACAACCTCCTTTGATTCCATTTCCACTATTAATCCTTGCAAAGTTTGCTTCATGCATTTAGTGTTTGCCCTAGTCATCGGACCTCAAATTCCTTTTAAAGGTCATAAGAATGATTAGAAATAGGTGTTTTGTAAGTTAATCCCCATCATTCCTTCCTCCTTGAAAGGATTCTTCCTTGAATCGCCTATATCATATAAGGATAAATTAGCAACATTAAAAGTATCACTCACATTACCATAGCTCTTTGGCAAATCTAGTTTGTAGGCATTGTCATTGATCTTTTCTAGCACTTGAAAAGGCCCATCTCTTGTGGGTTGCAACATAGATTTCTTTTGAGCAAGAAACCTCTCTTTATGCAAATGAACCCAAACTTAATCTCCAAGTTTAAAAATGACCTTAATACACCCTTTATTGGCATGCTTTGTGTATTGCTCATTCTTTTTGTCTATGTTAGCTCGAACCTTGGAATGCAAATCCATAACAAAATTTGCCTTATTCTTACCATCCAAATTAGCATGTTCATGAGTAGGCAAATGTAAGAATCCAAAGGAGTTAAAGGATTAAAGCCGTACACAACTTCAAAAGAAGAATAAGAAGTAGTAGAATGAATAGTCCTATTGTATTCAAACTCAATATATGGCAAGCATCTCTCCCATTGTTTTAAGTTCTTTTGAATAATAGCACACAACAAAGTCGTAAGTGTCATATTAACTACTTCAGTTTGTCCATCTATTTGAGGATGTGCAAAAGTAAAAAACAAGAGTTTAATTCTTAGCTTATTCCACAAAGTATGCCAAAATGACTTAAGAAGTTAACATCCCTATCACTTACTATTGTTTTAGGCAATCCACACAAATGTACTATTTATTGAAAGAATAGATCAACAATATGTGTTGCATCATTGGTTTTTGAACATGAAGTGCACCATTTTATTAAACTTGTCAACAACAACTATGTTGTCCTTATTGATGTGAAAACCCCAAAAACAATGTCCTAAAATCCCCGAATAACAATATGGATCAAAGACTAGAAAAACAAAAAAAAAAGAAATGAAATAGGATTCTTGACTCGACAATTTAAATACAAAACATAAACCAAGAATACTACAGGAATTGGAAATTTGACTGAATGCTTTAGTATCAATTGCAAACTAAGTATATCAAAAGTTAATTGCCACATGATTAAGTTAACCTCGATAAGTTTTGTTGGAGTCCAAAGAAGAACTCAAAGAAATTTGCCTCAGTAAGAAGACTCATCCAAACAAAAACTAAAAAACTAGTCGTACAATTGCCATAGACTTTTCATAGCCAAAAGACAAAACCATAAGACATCCTAACAAGTGAAACTCATATAGACCCCAATACTTAGACCCTTGATATAGATACTTAAAATAATTAAAATAAAATGTGAAAGGCATGTGCCACTTATTAAAAATGTTTGGCTCATAAGTAAACAAAAAAACGAAATATCAATATTTCACTTAATTAGTAAATAACTTGTTTATAAAGGAAGTTAACTAAGGGTGGCTAATTGAAGCCCACTTTTTCCCTTGAGTCCACATCCATGCCATCTTTATCTTTAGCTTTTTGCATGAATAGCTTCTTGATAAATTCATGCATAACTTTTTGTAGTTATTTAGCCCAAGCTCGTATAAGAGGCCTGTTTGACACTTGGAAGTCCTCTTGAACATCATCTATGTTGTTTTTGGAACATCCTCTACTCTGTCTTGTATTAGATGGATCACATCACTTAACACTTTGAGACCTAGGCAACCCTAATACAAAATCCATAGATATATCCATCCAAGATTGATTTAGCATAGGTAAAAGTGTATATAAACCATGTGGCATTACTTTATATTTTTTTTTGTTTGCATGTTATACAGTTATCACAAACAAACTACACAGTATGTTTCATGTAAGGCCAATAAAAATGTTAATGCAATATATCTAAAAGTCTTTGCACACCAAAATGCCCCATCAAACTACCTCCATGACTTCTCTAACCAGCATTTCACATAAAGAACATATAGCCACACACAATTTAAATCTCTAACCAGCATCATTAATGTGGTCAATACTTCTTAAAATAGGTAATCCATGTGGTTTTCCTCAGGAAAAGATCTATAAATTCCTATAACAAAGAAACAACCATTGTAGTTAAAGAAGGGTTAAGATTGTTAGTTGAGAAATAAACATCCTTTTATAAAAGTACAAGTAGTTGCTACCTTGCTAACATAGTACTTTTAGTCTAACTTTTTTTTTGCAAAACACTAACTTTTATATTTTTCTATCTACATTTGAATTTTTTCCCTCATTGCTCACTATTATACTTTTTTTTTACTCTTTTGCATGCATTCATATTTTATATCACTCTTTTCTTTTTCTCATGCACTTATTTTCTTTCCTTTCATCTTGCACCCTTTAGCTTTCCTAATTTGGTCTTCATATGCCACAAATAGATTAAGAGGTGTTAACAAAATAACTCGATTATTCATTACAAAGCTTTATCTATTCTTTTTGAACCCATCATGAGTAACCTTCCTATCAAATTACCATGGATGCCCAAAGAGTAGATGACGAACATGCATTGGTGCCACATCATAAAGAACCTCAGCCTTGTAGTGGCTAATAGAGAATACAACTAACATTTACTTTGTCACCTTAAATTCTCTACAATCATTCAACCATTGTAGCTTATAAGGTCTTGGATGCTTTAATGTAGGTAGATGATTTATGTTTACAATTGTCAAAGTACTAGCAACATTAGTGCAACTACCACTATCAATAATCATGCACATACCTTGTTATTCATATGGCAACTAATATGAAAGATGTGCTCACATTGTATCTTATCATCATCTTCTTTAGGTAGTATGCTAAAAGCATGCTTAGTAATGAGCATAGCTCCAAGCACAGGCTTTTAATGTCAACATCACTACAATCCACCAATAGCGGCATTTCATCATTATTTAAACTTACACTCCCTATGTCACCATTATCTATAACAATCATATTATTTGGACATTGAAAAATAATATGCCCATATCCTTGACACCTGAAACACTTAACATCACGTTATTTAGAAGATGATTTAGTTTGGATTTTACTTTTAGATAATGCAACCGAATCCTTTGCTTTTGCACTTTCTTTCAGTTTTCAACAGCTTTGTTATTCTTTTAATTTGACTTCCATAAAGAGCTAGAAGCTGAACCATATTTAGAGGTGCCCTTAGACTTCAATTGTCTTTCCATTTTTTTTGCTTTATACAACAATTCTTCCATCTTCACATAATAATGCAATTCCACCACATCAACTATCTCATTTTGAAACAGCCTTTTTACCCCTCTTAAAATTACTCTCATCATAATAAGAATCTTTCTCTTCCTCATTCTTGCCGATTTGTTTTCTAGAGGATCTAAGATTGGGTGGAGACTCTAAATTACCTAACCTCATGTTTAGAAGCTTGAATTAGTCTTGTACAGCCTTCATAGAAAACTTAATTTTAGTTTCAGCATTATCTTATTCACTACTCATGTTTTGAACCTATAAAAATTGTTAGGAATAAAAAGATTGGTTTTCCTCACACATTCCTTTTGTGTTTACACTTAAGATTAGTTACTTAATAACTCGTGTTTCACTCAGTTTTAGCTTTTTTTATGATATTCTCACCTCTCTTGCCATTTACCACTCAACTTCTCTTTACAAGCACTTTAAAATGAGCTTTGTCAATGATTTTATCAAAACAACAATCAATAACGAAGTTATTATATCTTCCATTAATAAGATAAATAAGATAGATTAAGAAAATGAAATCAACAAGATATATTAAGGGAAATGAATTCAACAAGAAATATCAAAGGAAGGCAGTAAAGAATTCTCTGTAAGATATGAATATGAAGCTATAATAACAATCTTTTTTATAATAGAAAAGAGTTAGAACACTATAACACTTTTTTTTGTTTTTTATAGATGATGAAGAGCAAAGGATTTGAACACTACAACAAGTTTTTTGGTTTTTTTATAGATGATGAACGGCTCTAAATATAATAGAAATATAATGAAATTATAAGATTAAAAGACAAATTACACCTGACTTTCAAGAACCAAAGCTCTAATACCAAATAATGGAACCTTAGACTGAAAATAACCTAAAGCCCGATTTAATAGAATTAGACCCCTAGGGTCATCTTTAAAGTTAAGCAAAAAGAACTTAGAACTAAAGTTATAAGAATCTTGATGATCACAAATTACATTGACAAGAACAATTTAAGTTTTTGTTTAAGGAACAAAAAAGAAGTTCAGATAAAGTAAAAAAACTCTTTAGATATTTTTTTGTCTATTCAAATCTACTGAATTACGTGATGAGATAGCTTTATATAGGCCTAAAATCTATAGAGTCTTAAGTAAACAAGGATAGTCCTAATCAATAAGGGTAAAATCCTAATCTGATTAGGAATTATGTAAACAAATTAAAATTAAAAGGTCAAATTCTTATTTAAAAAATTAAAAATTATAAAATCCTAAACTATAGGCCCATGAATACTTGCAAATTTGGCTTTATTCATCTTAAATATGTGAATTAGGCTCCAAGCTTTAATCTTTACCTCTTCTAGTGTCAACACAATGTAGAAAAAAGATCAATCTTGGCAATGCATCTGATTCATATTGAACAGCCTGCTTCACTTGCATTTCCATGATTAATCTTTGCAAAACTTACTTTAAGCATTTAATCTTTGCACTAGTCATCGGACCTCTAATTCCTAGCAAAGGATCATAAAAATGATTGGAAATAGGTGTTTATGTAAGTTTAACTCCATAAAAAATGGTGGGAAGAAAAGTTTTTCTTGCAAAGCCAAAGCATCAATATCTTTAATCCTAATATGAAAAATGTGATTATTATGCCCAATCATAAAAGGAATTGAGATTCTTATGATAATCCAGGTTTCTCTCATTTGATAGATTAACTTTTATTCTAGGAAAATGATGGAAGAAATAACTTTTCTTGTTAAACAAAAGCATCAATGTCATGTATAAGAATTTAAGTTTGTCTCATTTGAAGTACGAACTTTGATTCTAAAGAAAATGATGGAAAGAAAAGCTTTTCTTGCCAAACCTAAGCATCAATGACATGTATCCCATTAAGGGGAAAGTGATTACAGTGCCTAACGACAAAAATACTTGACATTATTATAAGAGTCCAAGTTTATCTCTTTAGATGGATGAACTTTGATTTTAAGAAAATGGTGGAAAGAAAAAGCTTTTCTTATGAAACCAAAGCATCAATATCTTGTATCCCACCAAAAAATTCATGATTATGGTGCCTAATCATGAAAAGATTGGATA
The DNA here is from genome assembly GCA_038382025.1 of Adansonia gregorii. Classification (NCBI taxonomy): domain Eukaryota; kingdom Viridiplantae; phylum Streptophyta; class Magnoliopsida; order Malvales; family Malvaceae; genus Adansonia; species Adansonia gregorii. The sequence continues at coordinate 11,497,306 of JBBYHO010000018.1, read as the reverse complement.
TTATTACGAGAATCAAAGTTTGTCTCCTTTGATGGATGAACTTTGACTCTAAGGAAAATGATAGAGGGAAAAGCTTTTCTTGCCAAATGAAAGGATCAACATCAAGTATCCCAATAAAGAAAAAGTGATTATAGTGTCTAATCATAAAATAAATGGAGATTACTATAACAATCCTAATTTTCCTTATTTGACATATGAACTTTTATTCTAAGGAAATTGGTGGATAAAATAACTTTTCTTGCTAAACCAAAGCATCAATATCATGTATCCCAATAGGTAATTCATGATTATAGTGCTTAATCATGAAAAGAATGAAGACTCTTATAAGAATTAAAGTTTATCTCATTCGATGGATGAAGTTTGATTCTAAGAAAAATAGTGGGAAGAAAAACTTTTCTTGCCAAACTAAAGCATCAAATCTTGGATCCTAATAATGTGAATGTGATATGGTGCGCAATTAGAAAAAGAGTGTAGATTCTTATAAGCATCCATGTTTACCTCATTCGATGGATGAACTTTAATTCTAAGAAAAATGGTGCTAAGAAAAGCTTTTCATGCCAATCTAAAGCATTAATATCTTGAATCCTAGCATGGAGAATATGATTATAGTGCCTAATCACAAAAAAACTGAGATTCTTATGAGAATCCAAAATTTTCTCATTTGATGTGTGAACTTTTATTCTTAAAAAATGGTGAAAGAAGAGCTTTTCTTGCCAAACCAAAGCATCAATATTGTGAATCCGAAAGAGAAAATCATGATTATAGTGTTTAATCATGAAATGAATGAAGATTGTTTTAAGAATCTCGGTTTGACTCATTTGACGGGTGAACTTTGATAGGAAAAAAAGCTTTTCCTACCAAGCTAAAGGTTAATATCATGTATACCAATAAGGATAAAGTGATTATAGTGCCTAATCACAAAAAGAACGGAGATTATTATGAGAATCCAAGTTTATCTCATTTGACATACGAAATCAATTTTCATGAAAGTGGTGGAAAGAAAAGCTTTTTTTGCTAGATCCAAGCATTAATATCATCTATTGCAGTGAGGATAAAGTGATCATAGTGCCCAGTCGCAAAAGGATTGGTGATTATTGCCAGAATCTAGGTTTGTCTCACTGGGTGGATGAACTTTGATTAAAAAGAAAATGGTGGAATGAAAATGCTTTTGTTGCCAAGCCAAAGCATCAATAACATGTATCCAAGTGAGAAGATCGTGATTATGGTCAGTAATCACTGCAAGAATGGAGATTTAAAGAATCCAAAATTGTTTTACCTGAATGACAAACTTTGATTCTAAGAAAAATAGTGAGAAGAAAAGCTTTTCTTGCCAAGCCAAAAAATCAATATCATGTATATCGTTGAGGAGAATGTAATTATAGTACCCAATCACAAAAAAAATGGAGATTGCCATGAGAATCCCTGTTTGTCTCATTTGACGAATGAACTTTGATTCTAAAAAAGATGGTGGAAGCAAAAGTCATTCTCGTCAAAGTAAAACACCAATACCATGTATACCAATGAGAAGAAAATAAATATGTCACCTAATCACAAAAAGAATGGAGATTATTATGAGAATCAAAATTTGTCACATTTGATAGATGAACTTAAATTCTAAGGAAAGTAGAGGAAATAAGTGCTTTTCTTACAAGCTAAAGCATCAATATCGTGCATCCCAATAATGAGAAAGTCATTATAGTGCCTAATCACAAAAAGAATGCAAATAATTATGTGACTATAAGTTTGTTTTATTTGTCAAATCAACTCTAATCCTATGGAAAATGGCAAAAAGTAGAGCTTTTCTTACCAAATCGAAGCATCAAATCATGTATCCCAATGAGAAGATTGTGATTAAAGTGCCTAATCATGAAAATATTGGGGATTCTGATAAGAATCAAAGTTTGTTTTATTCGATGGACAAACTTTGATTCTAAGAAAAATGTTAGGAAGAAAGGCTTTTCTTGCCAAACCAAAGTATCAATATCATGAATCCTGATAAGAAGAATGTGATTATACTAGCCAATCACAAAAAGAATGGTGATCCTTGTAAAAATCCAAGTTTGTATCATTCCATGGATAAACTTTGATTCTAAGGAAAATGGTGGAAAGAAAAGCTTTTCTTGCGAAACAAAAACATCATTATCATGCATTCGAATAAGGAGAAAGTGATTATGGCACCTAATCACCAAAAAATGGTAAAAAAATGATATTCCTAATTTGTCATATTTGATGGACGAACTTTGATTCTAAAGAAAATGATGGAAAGAAATGCTTTTCTTGCCAAACCGAAGTATCAATATCACGTATCCTAAGGGAGAGGAAGTGATTATAGTGCCTAATCATAAGAAGAATGAAAATTATTACGAGAATCCAAGTTTGTCTTAATTGACATAAAACTTTGACTTTAAGGAAAATGGTGGAATGAAAAGCTTTTCTTGCCAAATCAAAGCATCAATATCATGTGTCGTAATGAGAAGAAATTGATTATAATGCCTAATCATAAAAAGATTAGAGATTATTACAAGAATCCAAGTTTGTCTCATTGGACAGATGAACATTGGTTCAAAAGAAAATAATGGAAGGAAAAAGCTTTTCTTGCTAAACCAAAGCATCAATATCATGTATCGAAAAAAGATGTTCATGATTATAGTGCAAAAAATGGTGTCACTTAATGGATGAATTTTGATTCCAAGAAAAATGGTGGAAAAAAAGCTTTTCTTGCCCAACCTAAGCATCAATATCTTGCATCCTAAAGAGAAGAAAAGTGATTACAGTGTCCATATCATGATTATAGTGCCTAATCATGAAAAAAATGGAGATTATTATAGGGATCCAAGCTGTCTCATTTGATGGTTGAATTTTGATTCTAAGGAAAATGGTGGAAAGAAAATCTTTTCATGCTAGGCCAAAGCATCAATACATGTATCCCAAAGAGGAGAATATGATTTGAGTGCCCAATCAAAAAAATAATGGGGATTATTATGAGCGTCAAAGTTTGTCTTTTTTGATAAATGAACTTTGATTCAAGGTAAAATGGTGGAAATAAAAGCTTTACTTGCCAAACCAGAGGATCAATATCGTGTATCCCAATGGGAAGATTGTGATTATAGTGCCTAATCATGAAAAGAATAGAGATTATTATAAGATTCTAAGTTTTTATCAATTGAAGAATGAACTTTGATTCTTAGAAAAACTTTGGGAAGAAAAATCATATTTATATATTATGTATTGTGTGAGGAGAACGTGATTTAGTGCCCAATCACAAAAAGAATAGAGGTTCTTATGAGAATCCAAGTTTATTTCACTTGACGGATGAACTTTGGTTCTACGAAAAATGATGCAAAGAAAAGCTATTATTGTCATACCAAAGCATCAATAACCTGTATCCCAATAAGAAGATCATAATTATAGTGCCTAATCGTGAAAAGAATGAAGATTATTACAAGAATCCAAGTTTGTCTCATTTGATGAATGAATTTTGATTCTAAAGAAAATATGTAAAGAAAAGCTTTTCTTGCCAAAATAAAGCACCAATATCATGTATCCCATTGAGGAAAAATTGATTATAATGCCTAATCGCAAGAAAAATGGATATTATTATAATAATTAAAGTTTTTCTCACTTAACGGACAAACTTTAATTGTAAGAAAAATGGTGGAAAGAAATGCTTTTCTTGCTAAATAAAAACATCAGTGTTGTCTATCCCAATGAGGAGAATATGATCATAGTTGCCAATCACAAACAAAGTGAAGATTCTTATGAAAATCCAAGTTTATTGCATATGATGGATAAACTTTGATTCTAGGGAAAATGGTGGAAGGAAAAGTTTCTCTTACCAAACGAAAGCATCAATATCATGTATCCTAAAAAGAAGACCATTATTATAACACTTGATCATGAAAAGAACAGAGATTAATAGGAGAATGCAAGTTTTTCTCATTTAACTGCTAAACTTTGATTTTAAGGAAAATGATCAAAAAAAGCTTTTTCTGCCAAATTTAAATAATCAATATCCTGCATCGAAATGTGGACAATGATATAATACTGCCCAATCATAAAAAGAATGGTGATTATTACAAGAATCATAATTTATCTCCTTTGACAAATAAACTTTAATTCTAAGGAAAACAGTGAAAGGAAAAGCTTTTCTTGCCAAATAAAAGACAAAATATCATGTATCCCAAAGAGGATAGAGTAATTATAGTGCCTAATCACAAAAAGAAAGAGATTATTATGAGAATCCATGCATGTCTCATTTAATAGACGAACTTTGATTCTAAAGAAAATGGTGGAAAGAAAAACTTCTGTTGCCAAATGAAAGCATCAATAATGCAAAAACCTTAAAAACAATTTCCTAAAACCCTTGAATAACAATTTGGATCAAAGCGTAAAAATAAAAAAAAATAATAAGAAGCAAAAGTAGGATTCTTGACCCAAAAATTTAGATACAAAACGGAAACCAAAAATACCAATGGAATTGGAAACTTGACCCAATGCTTTAGTATCAACTGTAAACCAAAAATATCAAAAGTTGAACACCATAAGTTTAAACTAACCTTTATAAGTTCCAATAAAGTCTAAAGAAAAACTCAAAGAAATTTGCCTCACCAAGAAGACTACTTGTATTAATCCCTTGATATAGGCACTTAAAATAATTAAAATAACATGTGATAGGAATATGCCACTTATTAAAAAGGTCTAGCCCATAAGTAAGCAAAATATAAGACTAAATATCAACATTTGGCCCAATCACTAAATAACTTGCTCATAAGCCTAAAAAAAGTTAACTAAGTGTGCCTAATTGAAGCCCACTTCTTCCTTGAAGTCCATATCCATGCGATCTCCATCTTAAGCTTTTTGTATGAATAACTTCTTGATTAGTCCCTACATAGCCTTTTGTAGTTCTTTAGCCTGAGCTCATGTAAAAGGTCTACTCCATACTTGGAAGTCCTTGAGAATATCATCAATGTTGTCCTTAAGAATATCCTTTAAGTTGTCTTACACTAGCTAGATCATATCATTCTCCCATTCCTCAAAAGGATTCATCCTTGAACTAGCACCTATATTAAAAGAGAAATATCAAAACCATTAAACGTAGAACTCACTTGATACTCACCTAGCAGATCTAACTTTTAGGCATTGTCCTTAATCTTTTCCAAGACTTGAAAAGGTCTATCTCTACGTGGTTATAGCTTGGATTTCTTTTTTGTTAGAAACTACTATTTCCTTATATGATCTTATACCCAATCTTTGGGCAAGTTGGCATTCCTTATTAGCTTAGGCAACATTTTTTTCACCATGCTATCGTGCTTGCTCATGGATTTATTTCACCAAATCAGCCTTACTCTTTCCATCTAAGCTAGCTATCTCCTTCATAGGTAAAGGCATCAAATCCAATGGAGTTAAAGGATTAAAACCATAAACAATCTTAAAAAAGAATAATTAGTGAAAGAATGCACAAAATGATTATAAGCAAACTTAACAAGAGGAATACAATTTTTCTAAGTTTTCAAAATCATTTGAATGATAGATCATACCAAAGTTTCTAAGGTTCAATTTACTACTTCGATTTGCCTATCAGTTTACGGATGACAAGTGGTGGAAAATAAAAACTTTGTTCCACTTTCCAACATTTTCCTCGATCACTTATAGTTTTCCTAGGAATTCCATGCAAATGAACAATGTCTTAAAAGAACAAATGAACTATAATTATGGCATCATTTGTTTTATGGCAAAAAGTAAATGAGCCATCGTAGAAAACCTATTAACAACCATAAATATTGAATCCATTCTTTTTTTGGTCATCGATAACCCTAAAATAAAGTTCATAAACATATCTATCCATGGTCTACTAGATACAAGAAATGGGATCTATAAACCATGAGGTAATGTCCTAGACTTGGCTTGTCCACATGAAATACAATGAGGGCACACTCTCTTAACATCTTTCCGCATTTGTGGCTAATAAAAATGTTCTTGCTATATGGCCAATGTCTTATGAACCCTAAAATGCCCTATCAATCTGCCACTATAAGATTCAAGTATAGGTAATTCTTTCAAAGAATAAGAAGGCACATAAAGTTTATTCTCCTTAAATAAATAACCATCATGCCTATAAAGATTGCCAAAAGTAGAATTTTCACATGCCTCATGCACATTTGGAAAATCATAATCTTTTACATATAATTCCTTGATATACTCAAATCCTAATAACTTTACACTAAGTGTAGATATTAAGGCATACCTACAAAATAAAGCATCAGCTATAACATTGCCCTTCCCTTGTTTGTACTGAATAAAGAAAGGAAATGTCTCAATAAACTTTGCCTACTTTACATGACAGTGATTTAGTTTACCTTGACCTTTTAAGTGCTTCAAGGATTCATGATTAGAGTAAATGATGAATTCTTTTGGCTAAATATAATGCTACCATATCTCTAAAGCCCTTATTAATGCATACAACTCCTTATCATATGTTGATTAGTTTAAAGTGGCTGCACTAAATTTCTTACTAAAAAATGCTATGGGATATTTTTCCTGCCTTAAGACAGCACCAATACCTAAGCATCACATTTAATCTTAAAATTTTTATTAAAATCAGGCAGTTGTAATAAAAGAGTAGAACATAATTTATCTTTTAAAAAATTGAAGGCTCTTTCTTATTCCTTTCCCTATTTAAAGTTCACATGTTTTTTAATCACTTCTGTTAAGAGTGAACCAATGGTGCAAAGTCCCTTACAATACATTGATAGAAGCTATCCAACTCATGGAAACTCCTTACTTCAGTTAAAGATTTAGGTGTTGGCCACTCCTTAATTGCCTTCATCTTCTATGGATCAACTTCGATGCCTTTTGCACTTATAATAAGTCCAAGAAAAATAACTTTTTCCATGCAAAAAAAGC
>JBBYHO010000018.1:11387747-11490303 GCA_038382025.1 Adansonia gregorii | reverse complement strand
AAATGGCATGATCAATTACTCATATAACCCATGTTTAGTCTTAAAAGCAGTTTTCCATTCATCACCTGGTTTCATTTTAATCTGATGATATCTACTTTTGAAATCAATTTATAAAATATGCAAGAACCATACAACTCATCAAGCACATCATCTAATCTTAGAATAAGGTGATGATACTTTACAGTGATTTTATTGATAGCCTTACGATCCATGCATATCTTCCAAGTCTCATCTTTCTTTGGAACTAATAACATAGCTACCACACACAGACTTATGCTTTCTCTCACATGCCTCTTTGCTAATAGCTCTTTAACTATTTTTTATCTTTTTAGGATTACTCTTATATGCCAGATGATTAGGAATTGCTGCATTAAGGATGAAATCAATTTGATGTTAAATTCTTTTAATTAGTGCTAGTTCTTTTAAAACTTTTTCTTGGAAGACATCTTCATAGTCCTGTAACAAAGAAATAACAAAATTAGAGAAAGAAAGGTTAAGATCATTATTTTCAAATAAGCCTCATTGTGCATAAGGACAATAATGGCTTTTGAGCATAAAAAGCACTTTTGCAGTCTCTCTTTGGAATACAAGCTTTTATTTTTTATCTTACTATTAGGTTTTCTTTTTGCTCACTCACTCTAACTTGCTCTTCTGACATTCTCTTTCTATTTTTCGCTTTATCTTTCTTATTTTTCTTGCTACTTACATTCTTTTTTTCATTACACATGATTACACTTTGGTTCCCTCTCTGTTTATTTTGATATTCATATACCTTTTTGGATGTCATTGAACAAGTGTTTCACGTTGACCATCCTATCAAAAAAAGTACCTGTTCTTGAAACCATCATGGATAACATGTTTGTCATATTGCCATAGCCTTCCCAACAAGATATGACTTGCATGCATAGGTACAACATCAAATAAAACCTTATCAAAATATTTCCCAATTAAAAAAGAAATAATCACCTATTTATTAACCTTAACCTCCCTGTATTCATCAGCCATGGTAGTTTATATGGCTAATAGTGTCTCGTGCATTAAAATCCTAACTTCTCCACTAAGGTAGTATGAGCTACATTGGCACAGCTACCTCTATCAATGATCAAAGTACATTCCTTATTATTAATGTGACAACGAGTATGGAAAATGTTCTCATATTGCTTTTTATCTCTATCCTCTTTTATTTGAATATTCAAAATAAGCATAACTATTGAGGCTTTGTTATGGATCGTATGCTTTATGTTACTTTCTTCTTCCGATGAATAAAATGAATCTTTTTTACTTTCATCATCAGTTATAATTATACCATCAGCTCTTATGAGTATTGCTCTTTTATTAAGACATTGAAATGCGATATGACCTATTCCTAAACATCTAAAACACTTAGCATGATGATATCTATTACATTAGGAAGAGTTGGTATCTTTTTTGTTACTGATAACTTTTTCTTTATTTTTATCATTGTCTTCTTTAAACTTGGCAATAGCTTTATCCTCTTTAGTTTTACTCTAATTCATTTTCCAAAAAGAATTAAAACGTAAATTTGATGAGGTAGACTTGTGCACCCATTTAAACTGAAGTTGCCTTTTCACCTTCATTGCCATATGCACCATGTCTTCAAGCTTCACATAATGGTGTAACTCAATCACATTGGCTATCTCTTAATTTAAGCCACTTAATAAACGTGCCATGGTTACCTCTCGATCTTCTTCCACTTTAGCTCTAATTATGGAAATTTTAGTCTTTTACACTCTTGGAACCATCAGTAAGGTTTGAAGCCATCGATGCCAAAATTAGTAATAATGGCTTGGCACAAAATGCTTCCTCATTATAGCTTTCATCCCAATCCAAGTTTCAATAAGTCTCTCTAAATTTCTACAATGACTAAGAATAACTTGATCCTATTAAACAATCGCATAATCTGTGAATTCAATTGTAGCAAGTTTCACCTTCTTTTTTTTTTCTAAATAATGGTTGCATTCAAACACAATCTCAACTTTTCATTCCCACTTTGGATACAAGTTAGTATCATTTTTACCCTAAAATGGAAGAATTTTTATTTTAATGCTACCAATATTTTGATCCACACCGTTATAATTCTTACGCTTTCTTCTAGGCTAGTGGTATTGCCTTACTTCTCTTTGTGTAAATCTTTTAGTATTCATGTACTCTACCTCACTTCTATCCTCCTCTTCATTCACTAACTCATCTTTTTCTAAAGGTTAGATAGTTGCCATATTCCTCCACCTTTCGTTTAGTTGCTTTTTTCTTATACTCATAATTGTAGCTTCTTGTCTGTCCATTCTATTTGGAAGATTTCTAAAGACAAGTTGCATTCTGTTAGATTGTTTTTGCATGACCTAAAAAGTTAAAGCAATTTCTAGCTATGTTTTTTGCTTTTCATTACTATTACCATCCTGTTTGAATGCTTCCATGCCTTCTCCTACCAAATTCATACTTGCAATAACATAAATTGGTTAGGACCTCACAAAAATCACTTTCTCCTATGTTTTTCCTTAATTTAGTCTTGCACTCATGTTTTCACTCAATTTGTCTTTTGTCTTACTCAATGATCTTTCTTTTTTATGTCTTTTACCATTCTAGAAATTTTTTTTGGTTCTTTTAAAAGACTTACAAACAAATCAATCAAAAGTTAAATCCAATTTTAAAGGAATACAAACTAATAATAACTCTTAAATTTGTATATAAACTAAATGGAAATAAAAAAAGCCAACAAAAGGAAGAAAGACATGCAAAAATAGGAAATCGACTAGGACAATTGAAATAAATAGGAAAAGATAAGGGTTGTCTTAACTAACGCATATAACCTAAAATCCTAATGGAAAAAATGAAAAGAGGAAACGAAACAATTAATGTGGTGTAAATTATGGTGATTGGTTATAGGAATGACTGAAACTGCAAACATTAAAAATTAGAAAAATGTCGAACAATCAATTAACTAATTCAAAAAAATTGACTGAACAAAGATTAAATAGGAAACTGCCAAGATATCAAAAAAAAAAGTACAAAATTTGGTCAATCTGAAATAGCAATTAATTAAAGAGGAAAAAAAGAAATTTCTAAAGAATATAGCAAAGGGAACAAAATCAAAGAATTGATTGAAAAGAAAAAATAGAGATTACCAAGATATCAAAAAAGGAAAATGATGGACAAAAAACTTCTTTTGCCAAACCAAGCATCAATATCATAAATGCTAAGGAAAAGATTGTGATTATAGTATCTAATCACGACACGAATGAAGATTCTTATAAGAATCCAGGTTTAACTCATTTGATGAATGAATATTAATTCTAAGAAAAATGGTAAGAAGAAAAGCTTTTCTTGCCAAATCAAAGCATCAATATCATGTATCCCAATAAGGATAAAGTGATTACAGTGCCCAATCACAAGAAGAATAAAAACTATTACTAGAATTCAAGTTTGTCTAATATGACATATGAACTTTGATTTTAAGGAAAATGGTGGAAAGAAAGGCTTTTGATGCTATCCCAAAGCACTAATATCATGTATCCTAATAAGAAGATCATGACTATAGTGCTTAATCATGGAAAAATATAGATTATTACAAAAACCTAAGTCTATCCCATTTGATGGATGAACTTTAATTCTAAGAAAAATGATAAGGAAAAAACCTTTTCATGTGAACCAAAGCATCGATATCATGAACCCTATTGAGGAGAAAGTGATTATAGTGGCTAAACAAAAAAATTAGATTATTACTAGAATCCAAGTTTGCCTCACTGGACAGATGAACATGATGTGAAGAAAATGATGGAAAGAAGAAGCTTTTCTTGCCAAACTAAAGCATTAATATTGTCTATCCTAATTAGAAGATCGTGATTATAGTGTATAATCATGAAAAATAGGAAGATTATTTAAGAATCAAAGTTTGTTTCATTTGACTAATGAACTTCGATTTTAAAAAAATAGCGAGAAAAAAAGCTTTTCTTACCAAACCAAGGCATTAATATCATGTATCCTAATGTGGAAAACGTGATTATATTGCCCAAACACAAAAAAAATGGAGATTCTTAAAAGAAACCAAGTTTATCTCATTTGAAAGACGAGCTTTGATTCTAAGGAAAATTATGGGAAAAAAAGCTTTTGTTGTCATACCAAAGTATCAATATCATGTTTCCCAATGAGAAGATCATGATTATAGTGCCTAATCATGAAAAGAATGGAGATTATGATGAGAATCCAAGTTTGTCTCACTTGACACGCAAACTTTGATTCTAAGGAAAATACTATAAAGAAAAGCTTTTGTTAAAGGAAAGGAAAAGCTTTGATTCTAAGGAATATGGTCAAAGGAAAGGCTTTTATTGTAAAACCAAAGCATTAATATCATGAATCCTAATAAGGAGAATGTAATTATAGTGCCTAATCACAAAAAAAAATTAAGATTATTAAGAGAATCCAGGTTTGTCTTAATTGATGTATGAACTTTAATTCTAAGGAAAATGGTGGAAAAAGTGCTTTTCTTACCAAACTAAAGCATCAATATCCTCAACTCAATAAAGAGAATGTGATTATGTGCCCAATCATAAAAAGAATGGATATTCTTACAAGAACCCAAGTTTGTTTCATTTGATGGACAAATATTGATTTTAAGCAAAATAATGGAAAGAAAAGCTTTTCTTGCCAAACTAAAGCATCAATATCATAAATCCCAATAGGAGAATGTAATTACAGTGCCTAATCATAAAAAGAAATAAGATTCTTATGAGAGACTAGGTTTCTCTTAATTGACATACGGATTTTGATTCTAAGGAAAACGATGGACAAAAGTGTTTTTCTTGGCAAACCAAAGCATCAATATCATGAATCCTAATAAGAAGGTCATGATTATTGTGTCTAATCATGAAATGAACAAAGATTGTTATAACATTCTAGGTTTATCTTATTCGACAAGTAAACTTTAAGTGTAAGAAAAATGATAGGAAGAAAAGCTTTTTTTACCAAAACAAAGCATCAATATCATGTATCTTCATAAGGAGAAAGCAATTATAGTTCCTAATCACAAAAAGAATGGTGATCATTACGAGAATCTAAGTTTGTCTCATTTGATGCATGAATTTTGATTCTAAGGAAAATGTCGGAAAGAAAAGTTTTTCCTTCTAAACCAAAGCATCAATATCTTGAATCCCAATGAGGAGAATGTGATTATAGTGGCCAATCATAAAAAAAAATAAAGATTCTTACAAGAATTAAAAATTGTGTCATTTGATGGATAAACTTTGATTCTAAAAAAATGGTGGGACAAAAAGCTTTTCTTATCAAACCAAAGCATCAGTGTCATGAATCCCAATAAGAAAAATATGATTATGGTGCCTAGTCACAAAAGTAAGAGTCCAGGTTTCTCTCAACTAATGTACGAACTTTGATTCTAATGAAAATAGTGAAAAGAAATGCTTTGCTTGCGAAAATAAAGCATCAATATCTTGAATCCCAATAAGAAAAATGTGATTAAAGTGCCCAATCATAAAAAGAATAGAGATTCTTACATGAATCCATGTTTGTTTGATTCAATAGACAAACATTAATTCTAAGAAAAATAGTAGGAAGAAAAGCTTTTTTTTGTCAACCCAAAGCATTAATATCGTCAATCCCAATAAGGAGAATATGATTATAGTGCCTCATCACAAAAAGAATTGAGATTCTTAAGAGAGGATTTCTCTTAATTGACATACAAACTTTGATTTTAAGCAAAATGGTGGAAATAAGTGCCTTTCTTGCCAAACAAAAGTATCAATATCACGAATCTCAATTAGAAGGTTAGTGTTTAATCATTAAACGAATAGAAATTGTTACAAGAATCTTGGTTTGTCTCATTTGATGAATGAACTTTGAGTTTAAGAAAATTGGTGGGAAGAAAAGCTTTTCTTTCCAAAGCAAAGCACCATTGCCATGTATCTCAATAAGGAAAAAATGATTATAGTGCCTAGTCACAAGAAAAATGGTGTTCATTATGAGAATCCAAGTTGATTTTAATGAAAATAGTGGAAAAAAAAAAGCTTTTTTTACCAAAACAAACCTTTAATATCATGTATCCTATTGAGGAGAAAGTGATTACAGTGCCCAGTTGAGAAAAGATTGGAGATAATTATGAGAATCCAAGTTTATCTTGTTGGATGAGTGAACTTTGATTTTAAGAAAATGGAAAAAGAAAAGTTTTATTGATGAAAGCAAAGCATTTATAGCGTGTATCCTAGTGAGAAGATCATGATTATAATGCTTAATCATGAAAAGAATGGAAATTATCATGAGTATCCAAGTTTGTGTCATTTGACAAATGAACTTTGATTCTATGAAAAATGATGTAAAGAAAGCTTTCCTTACCAAACCAAATCATCAATATGGTGTATTCAAATGAGACAAAGTAATTAAATTACCTAATCATAAGAAGAATGCAGATTATTATAAGAATCCAAGTTCGCCTTATTGGATGGGTAAGCTTTGAATCTAAGAAAATTGGTGAGAAAAAAATGCTTTTCTTGACAAACCAAAGCATTAGTATTGTGTATCCCAATATAGTACCCAATCATAAAAAGAATAGTGATCACTATAAGAATCCTAATTTGTCTCATTTGATGGATGAACTTAGATTCTAAGGAAAATGATGAAAGGAAAAGCTTTTCTTACTAAATTAAAGCAACAATATCATGTATCCCAAAGAAGAAAAAGTGATTATAGTGCCTAATCACAAAACGAATAGAGATTATTACGAGAATCCATGTTTGTCTCATTTGATGGACAAACTTTGATTCTAGAGAAAATGGTGGAAAGAAAAGCTTTTCTTGCCAAATAAAAGTGCTAGTATCATGTATCCTAATGAGTAGAAAGTGATTATAATGCCTAATCTAAAAAATAATGATGATCGTTATGAGAATCCTAATTTGTCTTATTTAACGGACAAGCTTTAATTGTAAGGAAAATGGTGGAAAGAAAGGCTTTTCCTTTCGAGCCAAAGCATTAATATCTTGAATCCCAATAAGAAAAATGTGATTAAGTGCCCAATCACTAAAAGATTGGAGATTCTTATAAGAATCGAAGTTTACATCATTCGACAGATGAACTTTAATTCTAAAAAAAATGGTGGGAAGAAAAACTTTTCTAGCCAATCTAAAGCATCAATATCATAAATCCCAATGAGAAGATTGTGATTATAGTGACCAATCACAAAAAGAATAGAGATTCGTATGAGAATCCATGTTTATCTATTTCATGGGCGAGCTTTAATTCAAAGCAAAATGGTGGAATGAAAGGCTTTTCTTGCCAAACCAAAGCATCAATACCATATATCCCGGTGAGAAGATCATAATTGTAGTGCCTAATCATAAAAGGAATGGAGACTATTACATGAATCCAAGTTTGTTTTATTTAACGGGCAAGCTTGGATTCAAAGCAAAATAGTGGAAAGAAAAATTTTTCCTATCAAACTATAGCATTAATATTGTGTATCCTAGTTAGAAGACCGTGATTATAATGCCTAATAAAAAAATAAAGATTATTATAAGAATCCAAGTTTGTGCTGTTTGACAAATAAACTTTGATTCTATGAAAAATGGTGGGAAAAAAGCTTTTTCTACCAAAACAAAGCATCAATATTGTGTAGCTTAGGGAAGAGAATGTGATTATAGTGCCCAATAACAAGAAGAAGGGATATTCTAATGAGAATCCAAGTTTTTCTCACTTGACAATTGAACTCTGATTCTAAGGAAAATGGTAGAATTTTTGTCATACCAAAGCATCAATATCCTATATCCTAATGAGAAGATCATGATTATAGTGTCTAATTATGAAAAGAATAGAAATTACTACATGAATCCAAGTTTGTCTCATTTGACAAATGAACTTTGATTCTAAAGAAAATGCTATAAAGAAAAGCTTTTCTTGCTAAAACAAAGCATCAATATCATGTATCCCATTGATGATAAGGTGATTATCATGCCTAATCCCTCGAAGAAGGAGATCATTACAAGAATCGAAGTTTTTCTCACTTGGCGGATGAATTTTAATTTTAAGAAAAATATGGGAAAATGCTTTTTTTGCCAAACAAAAACATCAGTATTATGGATCCTAATGAGAATGTGCTTATAATCACAAAAAGGGTGGAGATTTTTATAAGAATCTAAGTTTATCTCATTTGATAGAAGAACTTTTATATTGAGGAAAATGGTGGGAGGAAAGGCTTTCCTTATGCAACCAAAGCATCAATACCATGTAACCCATTGAGAAGATCATGATTACAGTGCCTAACCATGAAAAGAATAGAGATTATTACTGGAATCCAGGTTTGTCTCATTTGATGGATGAACTTTGATTTTGAGGAAAATAGTGGAAAAACAAGCTTTTCTTGCCAAATAAAAGCATTGATATCATGTATCCCAATACGAAGAATGTGATTATGGTGCCAAATCACAAAAGGAATGGTGGTTATTATGAAAATCCTAATTTGTCTTATTTGATAGACAAACTTAGATTCTAAGGAAAATAGTGGAATGAAAAGCTTTTCTTGCCAAACCAAAGCAACAATATCATATATCCTAATAAGGAAAAATGATTGTAGTGTTTAATCACAAAAAGAAAAGAGATTATTATGAGAATCCATGTTTATCTCATTTGATCGACGTGCTTTGATTCTAAGGAAAATGATGAAATGAAAAGCTTTTCTTTTTAAATAAGAGCATTAGTATCATGTATCCTAATGAGGAGAAAGTGATTATAATGACTAATTTAAAAAAAAATGGTGATTGTTATGAGAATCTTGAATTGTCTCATTTGACGGATGAACTTTGATTCCAAGGAAAATGGTGGAAAGAAAATCATTTCCTTCCAAGCCAAAGCATCAATATCTTGAATCCCAATGAGGAGAGTTTGATTATAATGCCTAATCACAAAAAGAATGGAGATTTTTATAAGAATCCAAGTTTGTGTCATTCGATCGATGAACTTTGATTCTAAGAAAAATGTTAGGAAAAAAAAGCTTTTTTGTCAAACCAAAGCATCAATATCATGAATCTCAATAAAGAGAATGTGATTATAGTGTTTAATTACAAAAAAGGATGATATTCTCAAGAGAATCCAGGTTTATCTCAATTAACATACAAACTTTGATTCTAAGGAAAATGGTTGAAAGAAGTACTTTTCTTACCAAATCAAATAATCAATATCATGAATCCCAATGAGAAGATCATGATTATAGTGTCTAATCATGAAATGAATAGAGATTGTTATAAGAATTCAGGTTTATCTAATTTAACAAATAAACTTTGATTCTTAGAAAAATGGTGAGAAAAAAAGTTTTCCTTGCCAAAACAAAGCATCAATATTATGTATCTCAATAAGAACAAAGTGATTGTGTGCCTAGTCACAAAAAAATGGAGATTATTACGAGAGTCAAAATTTGCCTCATTTGATACATGAACTTTGATTCTAAGGAAAATGGTGGAAAGAAAAGCTTTACTTGCAAAACCAAAGCATTAATATTATGTATTCGATTAAGGAGAAAGTGATAGCAGTGCCTTATCAAAAGAAGGTTAAAGATTATCACAAGAATCCAAGTTTATCTCATTGAATGGATGAACTTTGATTTTAAGAAATAATGGAAAGTAAAAACTTTTATTTTGAAACCAAAGCTCATTAACTTGTATCCTAATAGAATATCATAATTATAGTGCCTAATCATGAAAGGAATAGAGATTATCATCAAAATGTTTATCCTATTTGACAGATGAACTTTGATTTTATAGGAAATGCTGTAAAGAAAAGCTTGCCAAACTAGAGCACCAATACGGTGTATCCTAGTGAGGACAAGGTGATTAAAGTGCCTAATGATAAGAAGAATGGAGATTACTATAAGAATTTAAGTTTGCCTCGTTTAGTGAACAAACTTTGAATCCAAGGAAAATGGCAGGATGAAATGTTTTTCTTGCCAAACCAAAGTATCAATATTATGCATCCCAATATAGTGCCCAATCAAAAGTGATTAGTGATTATTATGAGAATCCTAATTTGTCTTATTAGATAGACAAATTTAGATTTTAAGAAAAATGGTGGAAGGAAAAGTTTTTCCTACCAAGCAAAAGTAGTAGTATCACGTATCCCAAAGAGGAAAAAAGTAATTATAGTGCACAGTCATGAAAAAAAATAGAAATTGTTATAAAAATCCATGCTTGTCTCATTTGATGAACGAACACTAATTCTAGGGAAAATGATGGAAAAAAGCTTTTCTTGCCAAATGAAAGCATTAGTATCATATATCCTAATATGGGGAAAGTGATTATAATGCTAAAAGAATGGTAATTGTTATGAGAATCCTAATTTATCTCATTTAACGGATGACATTTAATTGTATGAAAAATGGTGGAAATAAAGCTTTTCCTTTTAAGCCAAAACATTAATATCTTGAATATTAATGAGGAGAATGTGATAACAGTGCCCAATCTAAAAAAGAATTGAGATTTTTATAAGAATCCAAGTTTGCATCATTCGATGGATAAACTTTAATTCCAAGAAAAATGGTGGGAAGAAAAGCTTTTCTAGCCGATCCAAGGCATCAATATCATGAATCCCAATTAGG
Source organism: Adansonia gregorii (assembly GCA_038382025.1). NCBI lineage: Eukaryota > Viridiplantae > Streptophyta > Magnoliopsida > Malvales > Malvaceae > Adansonia > Adansonia gregorii. The sequence goes on along the minus strand of JBBYHO010000018.1, from coordinate 11,479,700 downwards.
GGAATGTGATTATAGTGCCTAATCACAAAAAGAATTAAGATTCTTATTAGTATCTAGGTTTATCTCAATTAATATAAGAACTTTGATTTTGCAAAATATGGTGGTAAAAAATGCTTTCCTTGCCAAACCAAAGCATCAATATCATGAATCCTAATGAAAAGATCATCATTATACTGTGTAATCATGAAATGAATGAAGATGGTTATAAGAATCCAGGATGCATGAACTTTGATTCTAAGAAAAATGGTGAGAAGAAAAGCTTTTCTTGTTAAAGCAAAGCATCAACATCATGAATCCTAATGAAGAGAAAGTGAATATTGCCTAATCACAGAAGTAATAAAGATTGTTATAAGAATCCAAGTTTGTCTCATTTGACACATGAACTTTGATTCTAAGGAAAATGAAGGAAAGAAAAGCTTTTCTTGCCAAACCAAAGGATAAGTATCTTGTAACCAATTGAGGAGAAAGTGATTATGGTGCCTAGTAATAAAATGATTGGAGATTATTATGAGAATCCATGTTTGTCTCATTAGAAGGATAAACTTTGACTTTAAGAAAATGGTAGAAAGAAAAAGCATTTCTTGCGAAACCAAAGCATTAATATCATGTATTACAGAAAGAAGATCATGATTGTAGTGTTTATTAATGAAAAAATTATAGATTGTTATGAGAATCCAAGTTATTCTTAATTGACGGATAAACTTTGATTATAAGGAAAATGCTATAAAGAAAAGCTTTTCTTGCTAAACCAAAGCATCAATATCTATATCCTAGTAAGGAGAAAGTGATTATAGTGACTAATCACAAAAAGAACAAAGATTATTATAAAAATCCAAGTTGTCATATTTGCTGGACAAATTTTGATTCAAAGAAAAATTCTATTGCCAAACCAAAGCATCAATATCATGCGTCCTAATGAGGACAATGTGATTATAGTGCCCAATCATATATGAATTAAAGTTCTTATGAGAATCCAAGTTTGTTCCAGTTGACAAATGAGCTTTGATTCTTAAGAAAATGGTGGAAGAAAAAGTTCTTCTTACGAAACCAAAGCATCAATATCGTGTACCCGGAAGAGGATAATGTGATTATAGTGCCTAATCACAAAAAGAATACAAATTACTTAAAGAATCCAAGCTTGTCTTATGATGTATAAATTTTGATTCTATGGAAAATGGTGGAAAGAAAAGCTTTTCCTGCCAAGCCAAATCACCAATATCATGTATCATAGTGAAGGGAATGTGATTATAGTGCCCAATCACAAAAAGAATAAAGGTTTTTATGCGTATTAAAATAGGTCTTATTTTTCATATGAACTTTCATTCTAAGGAAAATGGCTGAAAGAAAAGCTTTTGTTGTCATGCCAAAGCATCAATATCATGTATCCCAAATGAAAACATGTTACAGTGCCTACTCATGAAAAGATAGAAGATTATTATGAGAATCAAGATTTGTCTCATTTAAAAGACAAACTTGATTCAAAGGAAAATGCTAGAAAAAAAGCTTTTCTTACCAAACAAAAACATCAGTGTCATGTATCGCAATGAGGATAAAGTGACTATTATTCCTAATCATAAAGAGATTAGAGATTATTAAAAGAATCCAAGTTTGTTTCATCGGATAGATGAACTTTCATTATACAAAAAAAAATGGAAAAAAAAGCTTTTCGTGCTAAGTAAAGCATCGATATCTTGTATCCCAATGGGAAGATCGTGATCATAGTCCCTAATCACGAAAAGAATAGAGATTATTATAAGAATCCAAGATTTTTACCGTGGACGAACTTTAGTTCTAAAAAAAATGGTGGGGAGAAAAGCTTTTTTTCAACAAAACAAAGCATCAATACTGTGTATCCCGATGAGGGGAATATGATTATAATGCCTAATCACAAAAAGAATGGAGGCTCTTATGGGAATCCAAGTTTGTCTCATTAGATGAATGAACTTTGATTCTAAAAAAAATGGTGGAAAGAAAAAGTTTTTCTTGCTAAATCAAAGCATCAATATCATCTATCCCAATGGGAAGATAATGATTATAGTGCCAAATCATTTAAAAAATGAAGATTATTTTAAGAATGCCAGTTTATCTCATTTAACAGACAAACTCATTCTAAGAAAAATAGTGAGAAGAAAAGCTTTCTTGCCAAACCAAAGCATCAATATCTTGTATCTCAATGAGGAGAATATTATTATAGTGCATAATCACAAAATGAATTAAGGTTCTTATGAGAATTCAAGTTGTCTTATTTAACGAACGAACTTAGATTCTTAGGAAAATGATTGAAGAGAAAGCTTTTCTTGCAAAACTAAAGTAAATAACATGCATCCCAAAGAGGTTAATGAAATTATAGTGCCTAATAAAAAAATGAATGGACATTATTACAAGAACCCAAGTTTGTCTCTTTTGACTAATGAGCTTTGATTCCAAGGAAAATGGTGAAAAAAAAAAAGCTTTTCTTGCTAAACCAAACAGCAATATCATGTATCCCAATGAAAAGATCATGATTATTGTGCCTAATCATGCAAAGAATGGAGATCATTATGATAATCGAAGTTTGTCTCATTTGACGGATAAACTTTGATTCTACAAAAAAATGGTGGGAAGAAATACTTTTCTTGCCATACCAAAGCATTAATATTATGTATCCTAATGAGGAGAATGTGATTATTGTGCCTAATCATGAACGGAATGAAGATTATGATGAGAATTCAAGTTTGTTATATTAGACGGATAAACTTTGATTTTAGGAAAATGGTTGAAAGAAAATGCTTTTCTTTCTAAATTAAAGCAACATCGTGTGTCCCAATAAGAAATCATGATCGTAGTGCCAAATCACGAAAAGAATGGAGATTATTATAAGAAATAATGGATGAGTTTTGATTCTAAGAAAAATAATGGAAAAAAAGCTTTTTTTGCCAAAACAAAGCATCGGTATCGTGTACCTCAGCGACGGAAATGTGATTATAGTGCCCAGACACAAAAGAATGAAAGTTTTTATGAAAATCTAAGTTTGTCTCATTTTATAGATGAACTTGTATTCTAAGGAAAATGGTAGAAAGAAAAGCTTTCGTTGTCATATAGAAGCATCAATATCTTGTATCTCAATGAGAAGATCGTGATTATGTGCCTAATCATGAAATGAATGGAGATTATTGCTAGAATCAAGTTTGTCTCTTTTGATGGATGAACTTTGCTTCCAAGGAAATTAATAGAAAGAAAAGTTTTTCTTGCAAAACCAAAGCATCAATATCATGTATCCTAATAAGGTAAAAGTGATTATAGTGCCTAATCATAAAAAAAATAGATTATTATGAGAATCCAAGTTTGTTTAATTTGACATACAAACTTTGACTCTAAGAAAAATGGTGGAAACAAAGCTTTTCCTACAAAACCAAAGCATGAATATCATGTATCCCATTAGGGAGAAAGTGATTATAGTGCCCAATTATAAAAGGAATGGAGATTATTATGAGAATTCAAGTTTATCTCATTTGACATGCAAACTTTGATTCTAAGGAAAATTATGGAAAAAAAGTTTTTTTACCAAGCCAATTCATCAATATCATGTACCCCATTGAGAAGAAAGTGGTTCTAATGCCCAATCACAAGAAGATTGGAGGTTATTATGAGAATCCAAGTTTTGTCCCATTGGATAGATGAACTTTGACTTTAAGAAAATGATAAAAGGAAAAAGCTTTTCTTGCCAAACTAAAGCATCAATACTGTATATCTGAACAAGAAGATTGTGATTATGTGCCTAATCAAAAAAGAAAGAAGATTATTATAGGAATCTAAGTTTGTCACCTCTAATAAGCAAACTTTGGTTCTAAAAGAAATGCTTGGAAAAAAAGGTTTTCTTGCCCAAACAAAGCATCAATATCATGTATCCCAATAAGGGGACTATGATTTTAGTGCCCAATCACAAAAAGAATGAAGGTTCTTATAGGAGTGTAAGTTTGTTTCATTTTACGGATAAATTTTTATTTTAAGAAAAATGGTGGAATGAAAAGCTTTTGCTGCCATACCTGAGCATCAATATCATGTATCACAATGAGAAAATCATGACTATAGTGCCTAAACATGTAATGATGAAGATTATTATGAGAATCCAAGTTTGTCTTATTTGACTAATGAACTTTGATTCTATGAAAAATAATGGAAAAAAATGCTTTTTTTGCCATATCAAAGCATTATTATTGTGCATCCCAACAAGGAGAATGTGATTATAGTGCCTAATCACAAAAAAAGTAGAGACTATAATGAGAATTCAAGTTTGTCACATTGGATGGATGAACTTTGATTTTAAGAAAATGGTGGAAAGAAAGCTTTCCTTGCTAAACCAAAGCATCAAAGTCGTGTATTCCAATGAGAAGATCATGATTATAGTGCCTAATCATGAAAAGAAAGGAGATTATTATAAGAATCCATGTTTGTCGCCTTTAACGGATGAACTTTGATTCTAAGAAAATGGTGGGAATAAAAGTTTTTCTTGCCAAAACAAAGCATCAATGTCATGTATCCCCACAATAGGGATGTGATTATAGTGCCCAAGCACAAAAAGAATGAAGGTTCTTATAAAAATCCAAGTTTGTCCCATCTTATGGATAAACCTTCATTCTAAGGAAAATCATGGAAAGAAAAGCTTTTGTTATCATACCAAAGCATCAATAGCTTGTTATTATGAGAATCTAAGTTTGTCTCATAAGATAAATGAACTTTTATTTTTGTAAAATGGTGGAAGAAAATCTTTTCCTGCCTAACCAAAGCATCAATATTATGTATCCCAATGAGAGGAACATGATTATAACGCCTAATCATGAAAAGAAAAGAACTTATTATAAGGATCCAAGTTTATTGCCTTTAACGGATAAACATTGATTCCATGAAAAATGATAGGAAGAAAAGTTTTTCTTGCCAGAAAAAATAATTATCGTGTATCCTAGTAAGGGAAATATGAATATAGCGCCCAATTGCAAAAATAATAGAGGCACTTATAAGAATCTAAGTTTGTATCATTTGACATGTGAACTTTGATTATAACAAAAAAGGTGAAGAGTAAAGCTTTTGCTATCATACTGAAGCAGCAATATCATGTGTCCAAATGGGAAAATCATGATTATAGTGCCTAATCATGAAAAACAATGGAAATTATTACAAGAATCCTAGTGTGTCTAATTTGAAGGATAAACTTTAATCCTAGGGAAAATGCCGAAATAAAATGCTTTTCTTGCCAAACCAAAATGTTAATATTGTGTGTCCCAATGAGGACAATATGATTATAGTGCCTAATCACAAAAAGAATGGAGATTATTTCAAGACTCCAAGTTTATCTCATTTGACGTATAAACTTTAATTTTAAGCAAAATGGTGGAAAGAAAAGCTTTTCTTGCAAAACCAAAGTATTAATATCACGTATCCCATTCAAGAGAAAGTGATTTAAATGCCTAATTATTACGAGAATTCAAGTTTGTCTCATTTAATAGGTGAACTTTGATTCGAAGGAAAATGTTGGAAATAAATGCTTTTCTTTGCAAACCAAAGCATTAATATCATGTATCCCGATAAGGAGAAAGTGATTATGGTGCCTAATCACAAAAGGAATGGAGATTATTACAAAAATCCAAGTTTATCTCATTTGATATATAAACTTTGATTCTAAGCAAAATGGTGGAAGAAAAAGTTTTGCTTGCCAAACCAAAGCATCAATATCATGTATCCCTAAGATGGGAAAGTGATTATAATGCCTAATCATGAAAGAAAAAGTGATTATTATGAAAATCCAACTTTGTCTCATTTAACATATAAACTTTAATTCTAATCAAAATGGTGGAATGAAAATATTTTCCTACCAAATCAAGCATCAATATCGTGCATCTGAGTGAGGGGAAAGTGATTATAGTGCCTAATCATAAAAAGAATAGAGATTATTAAGAGAATCAAACTTTGTTTCATCTCACATGCAAACTTTGATTCTAAGTAAAATGGTAGAAAGAAAAACTTTTGCTACCAAACCAAAGCATCAATATCATGTATCCTATTGAGGAGAAAGTGATTATAGTGCCCCCTCAGAAAAAGATTAGAGATTATTGGAAGTATCCTAGTTTGTCTTATTGGATGGATGAAATTTGATTTTAAGAAAATGGTGGAAAGGAAAAGCCTTTTTTTCCTAAACCAAAGCATTAATATCATATATCCCAAAGAGAAAATCATGATTGTAGCACCTAATGACAAAAAGAAAGAAGACTATTATAAAAATCTAGGTTTGCCTCTTTTAACAAATAAACATTGATTCTAAAAATAATGGTGTAAAGAAAAGCTTTTCCTACTAAAACAAAAGATCAATTTTGTGTATCACAGTAGGGGGAATGTGATTATGCTATAGAATCACAAAAAGAAAGAAAGTTCTTATAAAAATCTAAGTCTTTCTCATTTAAAGATAAATTTTGATTATGAGGAAATGTGAAAAGAAATGCTTTTGTTGTCATACCAAAGCATAAATACCATATGTTCTAATTAGAAGATCATGATTATAGTGCCTAATCATGAAAACAATAAAGATTATTATGAGAATCCAAGTTTATCTCTTTTGATAGATAAACTTTGATCCTAAGGAAAATTCTAGAAAAAAAAACTTTTCTTGCTAAACCAAAACATCAATATCATGTATTCTAATGAGGAGACTGTGATTATAGTGCCTAATCACAAAAAGAATGAAGATTATTATGAGAATCCAAGTTTGTCTCACTTGACATATAAACTTTAATTTTAAGCAAATTGGTAAAAGGAAAAGCTTTTCCTCGTAAACCAAAGCATCAATATCCTGTATCCCAATGAAGGGAAAGTGATTAGAATGCCTAATCATAAAAAGAATGGAGATAATTATGAGAATCCAAGTTTGTCTCATTCAACATACAAGCTTTGATTCTAAGGTAGACGATGGAAAGAAAAACTTTTCTTGCCAAACCAAAGCATTAACATCATGTATGCCATTGAGGAGAAGGTGATTATAGTGCCCAATCACAAAAAGATTGGAGATTATTATAAGAATCCAAGTTGTCTCATTGGATGAATGAATTTTGATTTCAAGAAATTAGTGGAAAAAAAAGCTTTTGTTACCAAATCAAACCATCAATATTGTGTATCCCAATGAGAAGATCGTGATTATAGCACCTAATCATGAAAAGAAAAGAGATTATGATAAGAATCTATGTTTGTCACCTTTAATGAATGAACTTTGATTCTAACAAAAATAGTGGGAAGAAAAGCTTTTCTTGCCAAAACAAGGAATCAATATAGTGTATCCTAGTGAAGGAATCTGATTATAGTGCCTAATCCTAAAAAGAATGGAGGTACATTTGAGAATCTAAGTTTGTCTCATTAGATGGATGAACTTTGACTTTAAGGAAAATATAGGAAAGAAAAGCTTTTATTTTCATACCAGTGCATTAGTATCATGTTTCCCGATAAGAAGATCATGATTATAGTGCCTAATCATTAAAACAATGAAGATTCTTATGAGAATCTAGGTTTGTCTCATTTGATAGATTAACTTTGATCCTTAGGAAAATGTTAAAAAGATAACCTTTCCTTGCAAACCAAAGCATTAATATCATGTATCCCAATGACGAGCAAGTGATTATAGTGCCTAATCACAAAAGGAATAGAGATTATTATGAGAATCCAAGTTTGTCTTATTTGATGTATAAACTTTAATTCTAAGCAAAATGGTGGGAAAAAAGCTTTTCCTACTAAATCAAAGTATTAACATCGTGTATCCTAATGAGGGAAAAATGATTATAGTACGTAATGACAAAAGCAATGGAGACTATTACGAGAATCCAAGTTTTTTCTAATTTGACTTAGGAGCTTTGATTCTAAAGAAATGGTGGAAGAAAACCATTTCTTACCAAACCAAAGCATCAATATCATGTCTCCCATCGAAGAGAAAGTAATTATAGTGCCCAAACACAAAATGATTGGAGATTATTATGAGAGTCTAGGTTTGTCTCACTAGATGGATGAACTTTAATTCTAAAAAAACAGTGGAAGAAAAAAGCTTTCCTAACTAAACCAAGGCATCAATTGTGTATCTCAATGACAAGATCATGATTATAACGCCAAATCATTAAAAAAGAAGATTATTACAAGAATCTAGGTTTGTCACTTATAATGGATGAATTTTGAATCTAACAAAATAGTGGGAAGAAAAGCTTTTATTGCCAAAACAAAAAGTTAATATCATGTATCCTAGTGAGAGGAATGTGATTATAATGCCCAATTATAAAGAATGGGGGTGCTTATGAGAATCTATGTTTGTCTCATTTCATATATGAACTTTAATTCTAAAGAAAATGGTAGAAAGGAAAGCTTTTGTTGTCATACTAAAGCATCAATTTCTTATTTCCCAATAAAAAAGATCATGATTATAGTGGCTAATCAGGAAAATAATGGAGATTATTATAAGAATCCAAGTTAGTCTCATTTGACGAATGGACTTTGATTCTATGGATAATTCTAGGAAAAAAAAAGCATTTCTTGCCAAACCAAAATATCAATATCATGTATTCTAATAAGGTGAAAGTGATTATGATGCATAATCACAAAAGGAATGAGGATCATGATGGGAATCCAACTTTGTCTCATTTGATGAGTAAACCTTAATTTTAAACAAAATAATAGAAAGAAAAGCTTTTCTTGCCAATCCAAAGAATCAATATCACATATCCCATTGAGGAGAAAATGATTATAGTGGCCAATCACAAAAAGGTTAGAGATTATTATGAGAATCCAAGTTTGTCTCTTTGGATGGATGAACTTTGATTTTAAGAAAATGGCAGAAAGAAAAATCTTCTTTCGCTAAACGAAAGCATCAATATCGTATATCCCAAAGAAGGGATCATGACTATGCACCTAATTATGAAAAGATATGAGGTTATTATGAAAATACAAGTTTGTCACCTTTAATGGATGAACTTTGGTTCTAAGAAAAATGGTGATAAATTTTGTGTATCCTAGTAAGGGAAGTGTGATTACGGTGCCCTATCACAAAAAAATAAAGGTTCTTATGACAATCGAAGCTTGTTTTATTTGATGGATGAACTTTGATTCCAAGAAAAATGGTGGAAAAAAAAAAGCTTTTGTAGTCATACATAAGCATCAATGTCACGTGTCCCAATGAGAAGATCATGATTATAATGCCTAATCATAAGAACAATGAAGATTATTACAAGAATCCAAGTTTATCTCATTTAATGGGCAAACTATGATTCTAAGGAAAATGCTAGAAAAATTTTTTTTCTTTCTAAACCAAAGCATCAATATCGTGTATCCATTAAGGAGAAAGTGATTACAGTGCCTAATCAGAAGAGGAATAGAGATTATTACGATAATCCAATTTTATCTCAATTGACATATAAACTTTGATTCTAAGCAAAATAGTGGAAAGAAAAGCTTTTCCTGCCTAGCCAAAGCATTAGTATTGTGTATCCCATTGAGGAGAAAGTGATTATGGTGGCCAATCAAAAAAAGATTGGAGATTATTACAAGAATCTAAGTTTGTCTCATTGGATGGATGAACTTTGGTTTTAAGAAAATGGTTGAAATAAAATGCTTTCTTGCCAAACCAAAGCATCAATATTGTGTATCCTAATGAGAAAATCGTTTACAGTGCCTAATCATGAAAAGAAAAGATATTATTATAAGAATGTAGCTTTGTCACCTTTATCAGATAAACTTTGATTCTAAGAAAATAGTGAAAATAAAAGCTTTTCTTGCTGAAACAAGAAATCATTATCATGTATCCTACTAAGGGGAATATGATTATAATGCCTAATTATAAAATGAATTGGGGTTCTTATAAGAAATCTATGTTTGTCTTATTTAACATATGAACTTTGATTCTAAAAAAAATGGTAGAAAGGAAAGCTTGTGTTCTCATACCAAAGCATCAGTATCATGTGTCCCAATGAGAAAATCATGATTATAGTGCCTAATCATGAAAACACTAAAGGTTATTAGAAGAACCTAAGTTTGTCTTATTTGACAGATGAACTTTGATCCAGTAAAATGCCAAAAAGAAAAGCTTTTCTTGCCAAACCAAGGCATCCTAATGAAGGGAAAGTGATTATAGTATCACAAAAGGAATAAAGAATATTATGAGAATCTATGTTTTTCTTATTTGACGTATGAACTTTGATAGTAAGGTAAAGGGCAGAAAGAAAAACTTTTCCTACTAGCCTACAGCATTGATATCATTTATGCCACTGAGAGAAAGTGATTATAGTGCCCAATCACAAAAAGGTTGAGATTATTATGAGAATCCAAGTTTGTCCCTTTGGACGGACAAACTTTGATATTAAGAAAATGGTGGAAAGAAAAAGCTTTTTTTGCTAAACGAAAGCATTAATATCATATATCTCAAAGAGGGGATCATAACTACAGAACTTAACATGACAAGGTAGGCGATTATTATGAGAATATAAATTTGTCACCTTTAATGGATGAAATTTGGTTCTAGGGAAAATAATGGCAAGAAAAGTTTTTCTTGCCAAAACAAGAGATCAATTTTGGGTATCCTAGTGAGGGGAATCTGATTGTAGTGCCCAGTCACAAAAAAATGGAGGTTCTTATGGAAATATAAGTTTATCTCATTTGATAGATGAATTTTGATTCTAAGGAAAGTGGTGGAAGAAAAAGCTTTTGTAGTCATACCAAAGCATCAATGTCACGTATCCCACTGAGAAGATCATGATTATAATGCCTTATCATGAAAATAATGAAAATTATTACAAGAATCCAAGTTTGTCTTATTTGATGGACAAACTTTGATTTTAAGGAAAATGCTAGAAAGAATGCTTTTCTTTCCAAACCAAAGCATCAATATTAAGTATCCCACTGAAGAGAAAGTGATTACAGTGCCTAATCACAAAAAGAATAGAGATTATTTTGAGAATCCAAGAGTATCCTATTTTTTTGCCAAGCCAAAGCATTAATATCGTGTATCCCATTGACGAAAAATTGATTATAGTGGCCAATCAGAAAAAGATTCGAGATTATTACAAGAATCCAAGTTTATCCCATTGGGTGGACGAACTTTGATTTTAAGAAAATGGTTAAAAGAAAATGCTTTTCTTGCTAAACCAAAGCATCAATATTGTGTATCCCGATGAGAAGATCATTTACAATGCCTAATCACAAAAAGAAAATAGATTATTATAAGAATCTAGGTTCGTCAGCTTTATCAAATAAACTTTGATTCTAAGAAAAATAGTGAAAATAAAAGCTTTTCCTACTAAAACAAGAAACCAATATCATGTATCCTAGTGAGGGGAATATGATTATAACGCCAAATTATAAAAAAATAGGGGTTCTTATGAGAATCTATGTATGTCTCATTTGATAGATGAACTTTGATTCTAAATAAAATGATAGAAAGGAAAGCTTTTGTTGTCTTATCAAAGCATTAATATCATGTGTCTCAATGAGAAAATCATGATTATAGTGCCTAATCATGAAAACAATAGAGGTTATTACAAGAACCCAAGTTTGTCTTATTTGATAGATGAATATTGATCTAGGAAAATGCCAATAAGAAAATCTTTTTTGACCAAACAAGGCATCTATATTGTGTAGCCCAATGAGGGAAAAGTGATTATAGTGCCTAATCACAAAAGGAATAGAAAATATTATAGGAATCTATGCTTATCTCATTTGATGTACGAAGTTTGATACGAAGAAAAATAGTGGAAAGAAAAACTTTTCCTGCCAACCCAAAGCTTTAATATCATGTACGCCACTGGGGAGAAAGTGAATATAGTGCCCAATCACAAAAAGGTTGAGATCATTATGAGAATCCAAGTTTCTCCCTTTGGATGGACGAACTTTGATTTTAAGAAAATGGTGGAAAGAAAAGGCTTTTTTTTGCTAAATGAAAGCATCATTACCATATATCCCAAAGAAGGGATCATAACTATAGCACCTAATCATGAAAAGATAGGAGATTATTATGAGAATACAGGTTTCCCGCCTTTAATGGATGAACTTTAGCTTTAAGAAAAATGGTGGCAAGAAAAGCTTTTCTTGCCAAAGCAAAGGATCAATTTTGTGTATCCTAGTAAGGGGAATATGATTGTAGCACCCTATCACAAAAAAATGGAGGTTCTTATGACAATATAAGTTTGTCTCATTTGACGAATAAACTTTGATTTGAAGGACTGTGATGGAAAAAGGCTTCTATAGTCATTCCTAAGCATCAATGTCACGTGTCCCAATGAAAAGATCATGATTATTATGCCTAATCATGAAAATAATGGAGATTGTTACAAGAATCCAAGTTTGTCTAATTTGATGGATGAACTTTGTTTCTAAGGAAAATGCTAGAAATAGTGCTTTTCTTTCCAAATCAAAGCATTAATATCATGTATCCCATTGAGGAGAAAGTGATTATAGTGCCTATCACAAAAAGAATAGATATTATTACGAGAACCCAAGTTTATCTTATTTCACGTATAAACTTTGACTCTAAACAAAATGGTGGAAAGAAAAACTTTTCCTGCCAAGCTTAAGCATTAATATCGTGTATCCCATTGAGGAAAAGTGATTCTAGTGGCCCATCAGAAAAAGATTGGCGATTATTGCAAGAATCCAAGTTTGTTTCACTAGATGGATGAACTTTGATTTTAAGAAAGTGGTTAAAAGAAAGTGCTTTTCTTGCCAAACCAAAGCATCAAAATTATGTATCCGAATGAGAAAATCATTTATAGCGCCTAATCATGAAAAAAAAGAGATTATTATAAGAATCTAGGTTTGTCACCTTTATCAGATAAACTTTGACTCTAAGAAAAATAGTGGAAATAAAAGCTTTTCTTGCTAAAACAAGAAATCAATATCATGTATCCTAGTAAGGGAAATGTGATTATAATGCCTAATCATAAAAAGAATAAGGGTTCTTATGAGAATCTATGTTTGTCTCATTTGATAGATGAACTTTGAGTCTAAAGAAAATGGTAGAAAAGAAAGCTTTTGTTGTCTTACCAAAGCATCAATATCACGTAGCTCAATGAGAAAATCATGATTATATTGCCTAATCATGAAAACAATAGAGGTTATTAGAAGAACACTTGTCTTATTTGATGGATAAACTTTGATCTATGAAAATGCCAATAAAAAAGTTTTTCTTGCCAAACCAAGGCATCAATATCGTGTATCCCAATGAGGAGAAAGTGATTATAATGCCTAATCACAAAAGGAATAGAGAATATTACAAGAATCTATGCTTATCTCATTTGATTTATAAACTTTGATACTAAGGAAAAGGGTGGAAAGCAAAACTTTTCTTGCCAACCCAAAGCATTAATATCATGCATGCCACTGAGGAGAAAGTGATTATAGTGCCCAATCACAAAAAGGTTGGAGATTATGATGAGAATTCAAGTTTGTCCCTTTGGATGGATGAACTTTGATTTTAAGAAAATTAATGGAAAGAAAAAGCTATTTTTTACTAAACGAAAGCGTCAAAATCATATATCCCAAAATAAGGATCATGACAATAGCACCTAATCAGGAAAAAAAAAGAGATTATTATGAGAATACAAGTTTGTCATCTTTTACGGGTGAACTTTGGTTCTAAGAAAAATGATGGTAGGAAAAGCTTTTCTTGCCAAACCAAAAGATCAATTTTGTGTATCCTAGTGAGGGGAATGTTATTATAGTGCCCGATCACATAAAAATGGAGGTTCTTATGACAATCTAAGTTTATCTCATTTGATGGATGAACTTTGATTCTAAGGAAAATAGTGGAGACAAAGCTTTTGTAGTCATACCAAAGCATTAAGGTCATATGTCGCAATGAGAAGGTCATGATTATAATGCATAATCATGAAAACAATAGAGTTTACTACAAGAATCCAAGTTTGTCTTATTTGTTGGATGAACTTTGATTCTAAGGAAAATGATAGAAAGAATGCTTTTCTTTCCAAATCAAAGTATCAATATCGTGTATCCCACTAAGGAGAAAGTGATTACAGTGCCTAATCATAAAAAGAATAGAGAATGTTATAAGAATCCAAGTTTACCCCATTTGACATATAAACTTTCATTCTAAGCAAAATCGTGGAAAGAAAAGCTTTTCCCGCCAAGCTAAAGCATTAATATCATGTATCCCATTAAGGAAAAAGTGATTATGGTGGCCGATCACAAAAAGATTGAAGATTATTGCAAGAATCCAAGTTTGTCTCATTGGATGGATGAACTTTGTTTTTAGGAAAATAGTTAAAAGAAAATGCTTTTCTTGCCAAACCATTAACATTGTGTATCCTAATAAGAAGATTGTTTATAGCATCTAATCACGAAAAAAATAGATTATTATAAGAATATAGGTTTGTCACCTTTATCAGATAAACTTTGATTCTAAGAAAAATAATGGAAATAAGAGCTTTTCTTGCTACAATAAGAAATCAATATCATGTATCCTAGTGAGGGGAATCACGCCTAATCATAAAAAGAATAGGGGTTCTTATGAGAATCTTTGTTTGTCTCATTTGATAGATGAACTTTGAATCTATAGAAAATGGTAGAAAAAAAGCTTTTGTTGTCTTATGAAAGCACCAGTATCATGTGTCCTAATGAGAAAATCATGATTATAGTGCCTAATCATGAAAACAATGGAGGTTATTACAAGAACACTTGTCTTATTTGACGGATGAACACTAATCCAGGAAAATGCCAATAAAAAAGTTTTTCTTGCCAAACCAAGGCATCAATATCATGTATCCCAATGAGGAGAAGTGATTATAGTGCCTAATCACAAAAGGAATAGAGAATATTGTGAGAATCTATGCTTGTCTCATTTGACATATAAATGTTCATACTAAGGACAAGGGTGGAAAAAAAACTTTTTCTGCCAACCTAATACATTAATATCATGCAGGGCACTGAGGAGAAAGTGATTATAATGCCTAACCATAAAAAAGTTAAAGATTATTATGAGAATTCAAGTTTATCCCTTTGGATGGATGAACTTTGATTTTAAGAAAATGGTGGAAAGAAAATGCTTCTTTTGCTAAATGAAAGCATCAGTATCGTATTACCCAAAGAGGGGATCATGACTATAGCACATAATCATGAAAAAGCTGGAGATTATTATGAGAATACACATTTTTTGCCTTTTACGGATGAACTTTGGTTCTAAGAAAAATGGTGGCAAGAAAAGCTTTTCTTGCCAAAACAAAGGATTAACTTTTTGTATCCTAGCAAGTGGAATGTGATTATAGTGCCGGATTTCAAAAAAATGAAGGTTCTTATGACAATCTAAGTTTGTCTTATTTGACGGATAAACTTTGATTCTGAGGAAAGTGGTGCAAAAATGCTTTTTTAGTCATACCAAAGCATCAATATCACGTGTCCCAATAAGAAGATCATGATTATAATGCCTAATCATGAAAACAATGGAGATTACTGCAAGAATCCAAGTTTGTCTTATTTGATGGATGAACTTTGATTATAGGGAAAATGCTAGAAAGAACACTTTTCTTTCCAAACCAAAGCATCAATATCATGTATCCCATTAAGGAAAAAGTGATGACAGTGCCTAATCATAAAAAAATAGAAATTGTTATGAGAATCCAAGTTTATCCCATTTGACGTATAAACTTTCATTCTAAGCAAAATGGTGGAAAGAAAAGCTTTTCCTGCTAAGCCAAAGCATTAATATTGTGTATCCCATTAAGGAGTAAGTGATTATAGCAGTCGATCAAAAAAAGATTAGAGATTATTGCAAGAATCCAAGTTTGTCTAATTGGATGGATGAACTTTGATTTTGGGAAAATGGTTGAAAGAAAATGCTTTTCATGCCAAACTAAAGCATCAATATTGTGTATCTTGATGAGAAGATCATTTATAGTGCCTAATCATGAGAAAAAAAGAGATTATTATAGGAATCAAAGTTTGGCACCTTTATCAGTTAAACTTTGATTTTAAGAAAAATAGTAAAAATAAAAGTTTTTCTTGCTAAAACAACAAATCAATATCATGTATCCTAGATAGGGGAATATGATTATAATGTCCAATCATTAAAAAAATAAGGTTTTTATGAGAATCTATGTTTGTTTCATTTGATAATTGAACTTTGATTCTAAAAAATGGTAGAAAGGAAAGCTTTTGTTTTCTTACTAAAGCATCAATATCATGTGTCCTAATGAGAAAATCATGAGTATAGTACCTAATCATGTAAACAATAGAGATTATTACAAGAACTCAATGTTGTCTTATTTGATAGATGAACTTTGATCCTAGAAAATACCAATAAGAAAAGCTTTTCTTGCCAAACCAATGTATCAATATCATCTATCCAAATGACGGGAAAGTGATTATAGTGCCTAACTATAAAAGGAATAGAGAATTATTATGAGAATCTATGCTGGTCTCATTTGACGTACAAACTTTAATACTAAGGAAAAAGGTGGAAAGAAAACTTTCCCTGCCAACCAAAAGCATTAATATCATGTACGCCATTGAGAAGAAAGTGATTAAAGTGCCCAATCACAAAAAGGTTGGAGGTTATTATGAGAATCCAAGTTTGTCTCGTTGGACGGTCAAACTTTCATTTTAAAAAAATGGTGAAAAAAAAGCCATTCTTACAAAACTAAAGCATCACTATTATGTATACCCAAGGAGAAGATCATGATTAAAATGCCTAATCATGAAAAGAAATGAGATTATTAGAAAAATCTAGGTTTGCCATCTTTAATGGGTGAACTTTGATTTTAACAAAAATAGTGGGAGAAAAAGCTTTCTTGCCAAAATAAGGGATCCATATCTTCGGTCCTAGTGAGAGGAATGTGATTATAATGCCCAATCCTAAAAAGGCTGGAGGTACATGTAAGAATCTAAGTTTTTCTCATTTGATGGATAAATTCTGACTCTAAGGAAAATAGAGGAAGGAAAAGATCATGATTATATCTAAGCATCAATATCATTTGTCCTAATGAGAAGATAATGATTATAGTGCCCAATCATGAAAACATCAGAGATTGTTACGAGAATCCAAGTTTCTCTTATTTGATAAACGAAACTTTGATCCTAAGGAAAATACCAAAAAAGCAAGCTTTCCATGCAAAACTAGGGCATTAAT
This sequence comes from Adansonia gregorii, assembly GCA_038382025.1. NCBI lineage: Eukaryota > Viridiplantae > Streptophyta > Magnoliopsida > Malvales > Malvaceae > Adansonia > Adansonia gregorii. The sequence goes on along the minus strand of JBBYHO010000018.1, from coordinate 11,462,572 downwards.
ATTGTGTATCCCAATAAAGAGAAAGTGATTATAGTGCCTAATCGCAAAAAAAATAGAGATTATTATGGGAATCAAAGTTTCTCTCATTTGACATATAAAATTTGATTGTAAGTAAACTAGTGGAAAGGAAAGCTTTTCCTGCCAAATCAAAGCACTAATATCCTATATCACAATGAGGGGAAAGTGATTAATGTGCCTAATCACAAATGGAATGGAGATTATTACAAGAATACAAGTTTTTCATATTTTACATACGAATTATAAGGAAAATGGTGGAAAAAAAACTTTCCTGGCCTAACGAAAGCATTAATATCATGGATATCATTGAGTAGAAAGTGATTATAATGCCTAATCATAAAAGATTGGAGATTATCATAAGAATCCACGTTTGTCTTATTGGACAGATGAATTTTGATTTTAAGAATATGGTGGAAAGAAAAAGCTTTTCCTGCTAAACCAAAGCATCAATGTTATGTATCCCAATGGAAAAACTCATAATTATAGTGCCTAATCATGAAAACAAAGGAGATTATTCCAAGTTTTTTACCTTTAACAGATGAACTTTGATGGAAAGAAAAGCTTTTCTCTCCAAAACAAGGAATCAATACCGTGTATCCTAGTGACGGAAATGTGATTATAGTGCCCAATCCTAAAAAGAATGGAGGAACTTATGAGAGTCTAAGTTTTCTCATTTGGCAGATGAACTTTGACTATAAGGAAAATAGAGAAAGGAAAAACTTTTATTGTCGTACCAAAACATCAGTATCATGTGCCCCAATGAGAAGATCATGATTATAGTGACTAATCATTAAAATAATGGAGATTGTTATGAGAATCCAAGTTTGTCTCATTTGACAGATGAACATTGATTCGAAGAAATATGTAGAAAAGAAAAGCTTTCTTTGCCAAACCAAAGTATTAATATCGTGTATCCCAATAAGAGAAAGTGATTAAAGTGCGTAGTCACTAAAGGAATAGAGATTATTATGAGAATCCAAGTTTGTCTCATTTGATGTATAAACTTTGATTCTAAGCAAAATGGTGGATAAAAAAAGCTTTTCCTGCAAAACCAAACATCAATATTGTATATCCTAGGGAGAGGAAAGTGATTATAGTGCGTAATCAAAAAACTAATGGAGACTATTATGAGAATCCAAGTTTTTCTTATTTGACATTCAACCTTTGATTCTGAGGAAAATGATGGAGAAAAAAACATTTCGTGCCAAATGAAAGCATTAATATCATGTATCCCTTCGAGAAGAAAGTGATTATAGTGCCTAATCACAAAATGGTTTGAGATTATTATGAAAATCCAAGTTTGTCTTATTGGATGGATAAACTTTGATCTTAAGAAAATAATGGGAAAAAAAGGTTTTCTGGCCAAACCAAACCATTAATTTCGTGTATTCCAATGACAATATCATGATTATTGTGCCAAATGATTAAAAAAAAGAGAATACTACAAGAATTGAAGTTTATTACCTGCAATGAATGAACTTTGATTTTAACAAAAATGGTGGGAAAAAAAAGCTTTTCACACCAAAACAAGGAGTCAATATCGTGTATCCAGTGAGAGGAATATGATTATAATACCCAATCATAAAAAGAATAGGGGTTCCTATAAGAATCTATGTTTGTCTTATTTGATAGATGAACTTTGATTCTAAAGAAAATGGTAGACAGAAAAGCATTTGTTGTTATGCCAAAGCATCAATATCATGTGTCCCAATGAAAAGATCATGATTATAATGGCTAATCAGGAAAATAATAGAGATTATTATAAAAATCTAAGTTTGTGTCATTTGACGAATGAACTTTGATTCTATGGATAATCCTAGAAAGAAAATCATTTCTTGCCAAACCAAAGCATCAATATTCTGCATTCCAATGAAGAGAAAGTGATTATAGTGCATAATCACAAAAGGAATAAAATTATTATGGAAATCTAGTTTTGTCTTATTTGATGAGTAAACCTTGATTTTAAGTAAAATGGCAAAAAAAAAAAGTTTTTCTTGCAAATTGAAAAAATCAATATCACGTATCCTATTGAAGAGAAAATGATTATATTACCCAATTATGAAAAGCTTAGCGATTATTATAGGAATCCAAGTTTATCTCTTTGGATGGACGAACTTTGATTTTAAGAAAATGGTGGAAAGAAAAACCTTCTCTGGCCAAAGAAAAGCATCAACATCGTAAATCCTAAAGAGAAGATCATGACTATAACACCTAATCATGTAAAAAAAGCAAACTATTATAAGAATATAGGTTTATCATCTTTACTGGATGAACTTTGATTCTAAGAAAATGGTGGCAAGAAAAGCTTTTCTTGCCAAAGCAAAGGATCAATTTCATGTATCCTAGTTAAGGGAATGTAATTATAGTGCCCAATCATAAAAAGACTGGAGGTTTTTATGAGAATCTAAGTTTCTCTCATTTGATAGATAAACTTTGATTCTAAGAAAAGTGGTGAAAAAAAGCTTTTATAGTCATACCAAAGCATTATGTCACATGTCCCAATGAGAATATCATGACTATAGTGCCTAATCATGAAAACAATGGAGATTATTACAAAAATCCAAGCTTGTCTCATTTGATGGATAAAGTTGGATTATAAGGAAAATGCTAGAAAGAATGTTTTTCTTGCCAAACCAAAGCATTAATATCGTGTATCCCACTTAGGGGAAAGCGAATACAGTGCCTAATCATAAAAAGAATAGAGATTATTATGAGAGTCCATGTTTATCTCATTTGACATTAAACTTTCATTCTAAGCAAAATGGCAGAAAGAAAAGCTTTCTTACCAAGCCAAAGCATCAACATCTTGTTTCCTTTTGAGGAGAAAGCAATTATAATGGTCAACCAAAAAAAGATTTAAGATTATTGCAGAATCCAAGTTTGTCTCATTAGATAGACGAACATTGATTTTAAGAAAATGATTGAAAGAAAGACCTTTATTGGCAATCCAAAACATCAATATTGTGTATCATGATGAGAAGATCATTCACAGTGCCTAATCACAAAAAGAAAGGAGATTATTGTAAGAATCTAGGTTTGCCACCTTTAATGAATAAACATTAATTCTATGAAAAATTGTAGGAAGAAAGCTTTTGATGCCAAAACAAAGAATCCATATCATGTATCCTAGTAAGGCGAATGTGATTATAATGCCTAATCATAAAATGAATATGGGTTCTTATGAGAATCTAAGTTTGTAACATTTGATAGATGAACTTTGATTCTAAAAAAAATGATAGAAATGAAAGCTTTTGTTTTCTTACCAAAGCATCAATATCATGTGTCCCATTGCAAAGATCATGATTATAGTACCTAATCATGAAAACAATTAAGATTCTTACAAGAACCTAAGTTCATGTTAGTTGATGGATGAACCCTGATCCCAAGGAAAATACCTATAAGAGAAGCTTTTCCTGCCAAACCAAAGCATCAATATCATCAATCTCAGTGAGGGGAAGGTGATTATAGCGCCTAATCACAAAAGGAATAGAGATTATCATAAGAATCTAAGTTTGTCTCATTTGACGTATGAACCTTGATTTGAAGGAAAATGGTGGAAAGAAAAACTTGTATTGCCAAACCAAAGCATTAATACCATGTATGCCATTTAGGAGAAAGTGCTTATAGTGCCCAATCACAAAAAGGTTATAGATTAGTATGAGAATCTAAGTTTATCTCGTTGAACGGAGGAGCTTTGATTTTAGCAAAATAGTGGGAAGAAAAAGCTTTTCTTACTAAAACTAAAATATCAATGTCATGTATCCCTAATAAGAAGATCACGATTATAGCACTTAATCATGAAAAAAAAAAAGAAATTATTATAAGGATCTAGGTTTGTCACCTTTAGTGGATAAACTTTGATTCTAACAAAAAATAGTATGAATAAAAGCTTTTCCTGCTAAAACAAGGATCAATATCATGTACCCCAGTGGGGGGAAAGTATGATAATGCCCAATCCCAAAAAAAGGAGGTACATTTGAGAATGTAAGTTTTTCTCATTTGATGGATGAAGTTTGACTCTAAGGAAAATAAAGGAAGGAAAAGCTTTTATTGTCATACCACAGAATCAATATCATTTATCCTAATGAGAATATAATTATTATAGTGCCTAATCATGAAAATAATGGAGATTATTATGAGAATCCATGTTTGTCTCATTTGACGAAGGAACTTTGATCCTAAGGATAATGCTAGAAAGAAAAGCTTTTTGCACGAAACCAAGGTATCAATATCATGTATCTCAATGAGGAAAATATGATTATAGTGCCTAATAAAAAAACAATGGAGATTACTATGAGAATCCAAGTTTGTCTCATTTGACGTATAAAATTTGATTCTAAGCAAAATAGTTAAAGGAAAAGTTCTTCTTGCCAAACCAAGCACTAATATCCTATATCTAGGTGTAGGGAAAGTGATTATAATGCCTAATCACAAATGGAATGGAGATTATTACAAGAATCTAAGTTTTTCTCATTTGACATATGAACTTTGATTCTAAGGAAAATGGTGAAAAGAAAAACTTTCCCTGCCAAACCAAAGCATCAATATCATGTATGCCATTAAGGAGAAAGTGATTATGGTGCCTAATCACAAGAAAAATAGAGATTCTTTTGGGAATCCAATTTTGTCTCATTGGATGGATAAACTTTGATTTATTAAAATGGTGGAAAGAAAAAGCTTTTCCTACTAAACCAAAGCATCAATATCATGTATCCCAATGAAAAGATCGATATTATAATGCCTAATCATGAAAAGAAAAGAGATTATTACAAGAATCCAAGTTTATTGCCTTTAACGGATAAACTTTGATTCCAACTAAAATGGTGGGAAAAAAGCTTTTCTTGCCAAAACAAGGAATCAATATCATGTATCCTAATAAAGGAATGTGATTATAGTGTCCAATCCCAAAAAGAATGGAGGTACTTATAAAAGCCTACGTTTTTCTTATTTGACGGATGAACTTCAACTCTAGGAAAAATGGAGGAAGGAAAATCTTTTATTGTCACTCCAAAGCATTAGTATCATGCATCCTAATGAGAAGGTCATGATTATAGTGCCAATCATTAAAACAATGGAGATTGTTATGAGGGTCCAAGTTTGTCTCGTTTGATAGATGAACTTTGATCCTATGAAAAATGTTAAAAAAAAAGCTTTCCTTGCGAAACCAAAGCATCAATATCGTGTATATGAATGAGCAAAAAATGACTATAGTGCCAAATCACAATGGTAATAGAGATTATTACGGGAATCCAAGTTTGTCTTATTTAATGTATAAACTTTGATTCTAAGCAAAATGGTGGAAAAAACTTTTCCTCCTAACCAAAGCATAAATATCATGTATCTAGGTAGGGGAAAGTGATTTTAGTGCCTAATCATAAAAGGAATGGAGATTATTATGAGAATTTAAGTTTTTCTCATTTGACATATGAGCTTTGATTCTAAGGAAAATGGTGGAAAGAAAAACATTTCTTAGGAAACAAAAGCATCAATATCATGTATCCCATCGAGGAGAAAGTGATTATAGTGCCAAATGAAAAAAAAAAGATTGGAGATTATTATGAGAATCTAAGTTTGTCTCATCGGATGGATGAACTTTGATTTCATGAAAATACTAGAAAAAAAAGCTTTTCTGGCCAAACAAAAGCACCAATATCGTGATTATAGTGCCAAATCATTAAAAAAAGAGATTATCAAAAGAGTTTAGGTTTGTCACCTTTAACAGATGAACTTTAATTGTAACAAAAATGGTGGAAAGAAAAGCTTTTTTTGCCAAAACAAGGAATCAATATCATCTATCCCAGTGAAGGGAATGTGATTATAATTTCCAACTACAAAAAGAATGGAGGTTCTTATAAGAATCTATGTTTGTCTTATTTAATAGATGAACTTTGATTCTAAAGAAAATGGTAGAAAAGAAAAGCCCTTGTTGTCATACCAATGCATCAATATCATGTGTCCTAATGAAAAGATCATGGTCATGGTGGTTAATCACGAAAACAATGGAGATCATTATAAGAATCCAAGTTTGTTTCATTTGATAGAAGAACTTTGATTACAATGGCAATTATTATAAGAATAAAAGTTTATCTCATTTAATGAATAAACTTTGATTCTACGAATAATGCTAGAAAGAAAAGCATTTCTTACCAAACCAAAGCATCAATATCATGTATTCCAATGAGGAGAAAGTGATTATAGCCTGTAATCACAAAATGAATAGAGATTGTTTTAGGAATCCAAGTTTATCTTATTTGATGAGTAAAACTTGATTTTAAGCAAAATGATGGAAAGAAAAGCTTTTCCTACCAATCCTAATCATCAATATCACATATGCTATTGAGAAAAAAGTGATTATAGTGCCCAATCACAAAAAAGGACTAATTTTGTCTTATTAGATGGATGAACTTTGATTTTAAGAAAATGGTGGAAAAAAAAAAGCTTGTCTTGCTAAATGAAAGCATAAATATCAGATATCCAAAGAGAAGATCATGATTATAGTGCCTAATCATGAAAAAAAGGTGATTATTATAAGAATCTAAGTTTGTCTCCTTTAACATATGAACTTTAATTCTAAGAAAAATGATAGTTTTCTTGCCAAAACAAAGGATCAATTTTGTGTATTCCAGTAAAGGGAATATGAATATAGTGCCCAATCACAAAAGGAATGAAGCATCTTATAAGAATCTAACTTTGTCTCATTTGACAAATGACTTTTGTTTCGAAGGAAAGTGGTGGAAAGAAAAGCTTTTATAGTCATACCAAAGCATTAATGACATGTGTCACAATGAAAAGATCATTATTAAAATGCCTAATCATGAAAACAAATGAGATTATTATAGGAACCTAAGTTTGTCTTATTTGATGGGTGAACTTTGATTTTACGAAAAATATTAGAAAAAAAGGCATTTCTTGCCAAAACAATGCATTAATATCATGTATTCCAATGAGGAGTAAGTGATTATATTATGTAATCACAAAAGCAATGGAGATTATTATGAGAGTCTAAGTTTGTCTCATTTGATGTGCCAACCTTGATTCTAAGCAAAATAGAGGAAAAAAAGCCTTTCCTACCAATTCGAAGCACCAATATCATGTATTCCATTGAGGAAAAAGTGATTATAGTACCCAATTACAAAAAAGTTAGAGATTATTATGAGAATACAAGTTTATCTCATTGGATGGACAAACTTTGATTTTAAGACAATGGTGGAAAGAAAAAGGTTTTTTTGCACTACCAAAGCTTCAATATTGTATATCCCGAAGAGAAGATCATGGTTCTAGCACCTAATCATGAAAAGAAAGAAGATTATTATAAGAATCTAGGTTTGTCTCTGCTAATAGATAAACTTTGATTTTAAGGAAAATGCTAGAAAGAAAGCTTTTCTCGCCAAACCAATGCATCAATATCATGTATCCAACTGAGGAGAAAGTGATTACAGTGCCTAATCACAAAAGAAATAAAGATTATTATGAGAATTCAAGTTTGTTTCACTTGACATATAAACTTAGATTCTAAGCAAAATGGTGGAAAGAAAAGTTTTTCCTGCAAAGCCAAATCATCAATATCATGTATCCTATTACCCAAAAGTGATTATAGTTCCTAATCAGAAAAGATTGTAAGAATCTAAGTTTATCCCATTAGGTGGATGGATTTTAATTTTAAGAAAAAGGTTGAAAGAAAATACTTTTCTTGCCAAACCGAAGCATCAATATCATATATCCCAATGAGAAGATCATGATTTAAATGCCTAATTATGAAAAGAAAGGAGATTATTATAACAATCTAGGTTTGTCACTTGTAATAGATGAACTTTGATTTTAAGAAAAATGGCCAAAATATACCTTTTCTTGCCAAAACAAAGAATCAATATTGTGTATCCCAGTGATAGGAATGCAATTATAGTACCCAATCACAAAAGGAATGGAGGTTTCTATAAGAATCTAAGTTTGTCTCATTTGATCGATGAATTTTGATTTTGAGGAAAATGGTGCAAAGAAAAGATTTTGTTATCCTACCAAAGCATCAATGTCATGTGTCCCAATGAGAAGATCATGATAATAGTGCCTAATCATGAAGACAATCGAGATTATTATGAGAATCCAAATTTGTCTCATTTGACGAAAAAACTTTGATGCTAAGGAAAATGCCAAAAAGAAAAGCTTTTCTTGCTAAACCAAAATGTCAATATCATTTATCTCACGAGGAAAAAGTGATTATAGTGCCTAACCACAAAAAGAATGGAGATTATTAGAGAATCCAAGTTTGTCTCATTTAACTTATAAACTTTAATTCTAAGGAAAACGGTGGAAAGAAAACCTATTTCTGCCAAAACAAAGCATCAATATCACATACCGCACTAAGCAAAAAATGATTATAGTGCCTAATCACAAAAAGATTAGAGATTATTATGAGAATCCAAGTTTATCTAATTAGATGGATGAATTTTGATTTTAAGAAAATGGTGGAAAGTACAAGCTTTTCTTGCCAAACCAAAGCATCAATATCATATATCCCAAAAGAAAGATCATGATTGTAGTGCCTAATCATGGAAAAAAAGAAGATTATTTTAATGATCCATGTTTTTCGCCTTTAATGGATGAACTTTGATTCTAGGAAAACTAAAGAAAAGCTTTTCTTGCCAAAACAAAAGATTTATAACGTGTATCCCAATGAGTAGAATATGATTATAGTTTCCTATCACAAAAGAATAGAGGTTCTTATAAAAATCTAAGTTCATCTTAGCTGATAGATAAACCTTGATTCTAATAAAAATAATAGAAACAAAAGCTTTTGTTGTCATATCAAATCATCAATATCATGTGATCAAATGAGAAGATCATGACTATGGTGCCTAAACATTAAAGGAATGGAGATTATTTCAAGAATCCAATTTTGTCTCATTTGATGGATGAACTTTAATTTTAAGAAAAATGGTGGGAAAAAATGCTTTTGATGCCACACCAAAGAATCAATACTTTGGATCATAATGAGAAGAATGTGATTATAGTGCCTAATCACAAAAAGAAAGGATATTCTAATGAGAGTCCAAGTTTTTCTTATTTGATGGAAGAACTTTGATTCTACGAAAAATGCTAGAAAAAAAAGGCATTTCTTGTGAAACCAAAGCATCAATATTGTCTATTCCAATGAGAAGAAAGTGATTATAGTGCATAATCAAAAAACAAATGGAGATTATTAGGAGAATCTAAGTTTGTCTTATTTGATGTGTAAACTTGATTCTAAGCAAAATAGAGAAAAGAAAAGCCTTTCCTTTCAATCCAAAGCATCAATATCGTGTATCTTATTGAGGAGAAAATGATTATAGTGCCCATCACAAGAAATGGTGGAGATTAGTATAAGAATCCAAGTTTGCCTCATTAGATGGACGAACATTGATTTTAAGACAATGGTGGAAAGAATAAGCTTTTCTAACTAAACCATAGCATCAGTATAATACATCACGAAGAGAAGATCATGATTATAGCTCCTAATCATGAAAAGAAAGGAAATTATTATAAGAATCCATATTTGTCTGCATTAATAGATGAGCTCTGATTCTAAGAAAAATGGTGGTAGGAAAAGCTTTTCTTGCCAAAATAAAGGATCAATTTCGTGTATCCCAATGAGGGGGATATGATTATAGTGTCCAATCATAAAAGGAGTGGAGGTTCTTAAGACAATCTAAGTTTGTCTCATTTGAGAGATGAACTTTGATTTTAAAGAAAATGGTGGAAAGAAAAGCTTTTGTTATCATACCAAACCATCAATGTCATGTGTTCTAATGAGAAGATCATGATTATAATGCCTAATCATAAATACAATGGAGATTATTATAAGAATCCAGGTTTATCTCTTTTGGTGGATGAGCTTTGATTTTAATGAAAATGCTAGAAAGATTACTTTTTTGGCCAAACTAAAGATCAACATTATGTATCCCACTGAGGAGAAAGTGATCGCAATGCCTAACCACAAAAGAACTAGAGATTATTATAAGAATCTAATTTTGTCTTATTTGGCGTATAAACTTTAATTCTAAGCAAAAATGGTGGAAAGAAAACCTATTCCTACCAAAACAAAGCATTAATGTCACATATCCCACTAAGCAAAAAGTGATTATAGTGCCCAATAACAAAAGATTGGAGATTATTATGAGAATCCAAGTTTCTCTAATTGGATGGACAAACTTTGATTTTAAGAAAATGGTTGAATGTACAAGCTTTTGCTACCAAGCCAAAGCATCAATATCATGTATCCTATTGAGGCGAAAGTGATTAGAGTGCCCAATCAAAAAAAGGTTGAAGATTATTACGAGAATCCAAGTTCATATCATTAGATTGAAGAATTTTGGTTTTAAGAAAATAGTTAAAAGAAAAAGCTTTTCTTGCCAAACTAAAGCATCAATGTCATGTATCGCAATAAAAAGATTATGATTATTGAGCCTAATCATGAGTACAATGGAGATTATCTTAAGAATCTAAGTTTGTCTTATTTGATGGACAAACTTTGATTCTAAGGAAAATGCTAGAAAGAATACTTTTCTTGCAAAACCAAAGCATCAATATCACCGAGGAAAAGTAATTATAGAACCTAATCACAAAAAGAATGGAGATTATTTTGAGAATCCAAGTTTGTCTCAATTGACATATAAACTTTGATTCTATGGAAAATGGTGGAAAGAAAAGCTTTTCCTACCAAGCCAAAGCTTTAATATCATGCATTCCATTAAGGATAAAATAATTATAGTGCCGAATAAAAAAAAGGTTAGAGATTATTGTGAGAATCCAAGTTTGTCTTATTAGATGGATGAACTTTGATTTTAAGAAAATGGTTAAAAAAATGGTTTTCTTGCCAAACCAAAGCATCAAAGTCATGTATCTTAGTGAGAATATCTTAATTACAATGCTTAATCACAAAAAAATAGAGATTATTATAAGAATCTAGGTTTGTCGCTTTTAACGGATGAATTTTGATCATAAGAACAATAGTGGGAAGAAAACCTTTTCTTGCAAAAAAAATCAATATCTTGTATCCTAGTGATGGGAATGTGATTATAGTGCCCAATCACAAAAAGAATAGAGGTTCTTATGAGAATCTAAGTTTGATTGATGCATTTTGATTCTGAGGTAAACGGTTCAAAAAAACTTTTGCTGTTTGACCAAAGCATCAATATCATGTGTCCCATTGAGAAGATCATGATTATAGTGCCTAATCATGAAAGCAATGGAGATTATAAATAGAATCTAAGTTTCTCTTATTTGACAAATGAACCTTGATCATAAGGAAAATGCCAAAAAAAAAGCTTTTCTTGCTTAACCAATGCATCAATATCATGTATCTCATTGAGGAGAAATAGTGCCTAATCACAGAAGGAATAGAGATTCTTATAAGAATCCAAGTTAGTCTCATTTAAAGTACAAACTTTAATTTTAAGGAACATGGTGGGAAAAAAACCTATTCTTGCCAGACAAAAGCATCAACATCACATATCCCACTAAGCAGAAAGTGATTATAATGCCTAATCACAAACAGATTAGAGATTATTATGACAATCCAACTTTGTCTGATTGGATGGATAAACTTTGGTTTTACAAAAAGGGTGGAAAGTAAAAGCTTTTCTTGCAAAACCAAAGCAGCAATATCATATATCTTAAAGAAAAGATCATGATTATAGTGCCTAATCATTAAAAGAAAATAAACTATTACAAGAATCTAGGTTTGTCACCTTTAACAGAAGAACTTTGATTCTAGGAAAAATTATCTGAAGAAAAGCTTTTTTTGCTAAAACAAAGGATTAATATTGTGTATCCTAGTGAGTGGGATGTGATTATAATTCCCAATAACAAAAGAATAGAGGTTTTTATGAGAATCTACATTTGTCTTATTTGACAGATAAATTTTGATTCCAAGGAAAATGATGGTAAGAAAAGCTTTTCTTGTCATACTAAAGCATCAATATCATGCGTCCCAATGAGAAAATCATGATTAGAGTGCCTAATCATGAAAAAACTGGAGATTATTACAAGAATCCAAGTTTGTTTCATTTAACAAATGAACTTTGGTTCTAAGAAAAATGGCAAGTAGAATTGCTTTTCTTCTTGCCACTCAAAAGCATTAATATTTTGCATTCTAATAAGGATATAGTGCCCAATCACAAAAAGAAAAGATATTTTAATAAGAATCCAAGTTTGTCTTATTTAAAGGATAAACTTTGATTTTGAGGAAAATGGTGAAAGAAAAAGTTTTTTTGCCAAAGCAAAACTTTAATTTCATGCATCCTAAAGAGAAGATCCTGATTATAGTGCCTAATCTTGAAAACAATGGAGATTATTGCAAGAATACAAGTTTGTCTCATTTAAGGGATGAACTTTGATTCTATGGAAAATATGGAAAGAAAATGTTTCATGCTAAACTAAAGCATCAATATCATGCCTCCCAGTGAGGAAAATATGATAGAGTGCCCAATCACAAAAAGAATAAAGGTTCTTATAAGAATCTAAGTTTGTCTTATTGAATGGTTGAACTTTGATTTTAAGAAAATGGTGAAAACAAAAGCTTTTACTGTCATACCAAAGCATTAATATCATGTATCCCCATAAGAAGAACATGATTACAATGCCTGATGATGAAACAAATGGAGATTATTATAAGAATCCAATTTTGTTTGAGGATAAACTTTGATTTTAAGAAAAATGGTGGGATGAAATGCTTTTTTTCCCAAACCAAATCATTAATATTACATATCCTAATAAGAAAAATGTGATTATGTGCCAAATCAAAAAAAGAATAGAGATTCTTATAAGAATTCAAGTTTATCTCATTTGATGGATAAACTTTGATTCTAAGGAAAATGGTGAAAAAAAACTTTCTTACCAAAGCAAAGCATGAATATCATGCACCCAATGAGAAGATCATGATTATAGTGCCTAATCATGAAAAGAATGGAGATTATTGCAAGAATGCAAGTTTGTTTTATTTAATGGATGAACTTTGATTTTAAGGAAAATGGTGAAAAAAAAGCTTTTTTTCCTAGGCCAAAGCGTCAATATCCTACATCCCAGTAAGGAAAATGTGATTAGTGTGCCCAATTACAAAAAGAATAGAGGTTCTTATGAGAATCTAAGTTTGTCTCATTTGACGATTCAACTTTGATTTTAAGAAAAATAGTGAAAAAAAGCTTTTGTTATCATGCCAAAGCATCAATATCATGTATCCCAATGAGAAAAACTTGATTATAGTGCCTAATCATGAAAAAAATGGAGATTATAGTGAGAATCTTGGTTTGTCTCACTCAAAGATGAACTTTGATTCTAAGAAAAATTGTGGGAGAAATACTTTCCTTGCCAAACCAAAGCATCAATATTGTGTACCCCAATAAGGAGAATATGATTGTAGTGCTGAATCACAAAAAGAATAGAGATTCTTATGAGAATTCAAGTTTGTCTCATTTATTGAATAAACTTTGATTCAAAGGAAAATGGTGAAAAGAAAAACTTTGTTGCCAAACCAAAGCATGAATATCATGTATCCCAATGAAAAGATCATGATTACAGTGCCTAATCATTAAAAGAATAGAGATCATTGTAAGAATGCAAGTTTGTCTTATTTGATGGATAAACTTTGATTCTCAGGAAAATAGTTGGAAAAAAGCTTTTCTTCCTAGACCAAAGTGTAAATATCATGCATCCCAGTAAGAAAAATGTGATTAGAGTGCCTAATCACAAAAAGAATAGAGGTTCTTATGAGAATCTAAGTTTGTCTTATTTGATAGTTGAACTTTGATTTAAAGAAAAATGGTGGAAAGAAGAGCTTTTGCAATCATACCAAAGCATTAATATCATGTTTCCTAATAGGAAGAACTTCATTATAGTGCTTAATCATGAAAAAAATGAAGATTATTGTGAGAATCTAGGTTTGTCTCATTTAAAGATGAATTTTGATTTTAAGAAAAATGGTAAAGAAATGTATTTCTTGCTAAACTAAAGCATAAATATTATGTATCCCAATGAGGAGAATGTCATTATAGTGCCCAATCACAAAAAGAATAAAGATTCTTATGAGAATCCAAGTTTGTCTCATTTGACGAATAAACTTTGATTCTAAAGAAAATGGTGAAAAGAAAGCCTTTCTTGCTAAACCAAAGCTTTATTATCATGTCTCTTAATGACAAGATCATGATTATAGTGCCTAATCATGAAAAGAATGGAGATTATTGTGAGAATACAAGTGTGTCTCATTTGATAGAAAAACTTTGATTCTAAGAAAAAATAAGGGAAAAAAAAGCTTTTCTTCCTAGACCAAGGCATTAATATTATGTATCCCAACGAGGAGAATATAATTATAAGGCCCAATCACAAAAGGAATAGAGGTTCTTATGAGAATCTAAGTTTATCTCATTTTACAGATAAACTTTGATTCTAAGGAAAATAGTGGGAAGAAATGCTTCCATTGTCATACCAAAGCACTAATACCATGTATCATAATGACAAGATCATAATTATACTACCTAATCACAAAAAGAATATAAATTATTATGAGAATCCAAGTTTGTCTTATTTGATGGATGAACTTTGATTTTAAGGAAATTGGTGGAAATACGAGCTTTTCTTGCCAAACCAAAGCTTCAATGATATGCCACATCATGGTTGGCCTAAGTTAGAAGTCATAAAAGGGGTAGAGTTCGACTATACAAGCCCAATCATAGGATTAAGGGCTAAAAAAGTCAACCTGGTATATTATTTGCCTAATAAGGAAGATCCTTAAAGATTCTAGAAGTGTTTTTGAGCAAGAAAGTTAGCAACATCCTAATTAGGAAAGTTTTGGTGTGTAGATTATTACTTAATATCCAAGGCTTTCATTTTTTTTAGAATGGTTTTAATTACTTTGCTTGCAAGGAAATTAATTCTATTGACTATCCTTTTTTCTATGTGAGCAAGCAATATCTTAATTAATTACTTAGGATTTAGTTTTTTTTCTTGTAAAGGCTTTTGGTCAGACCTCTACTATAAATAGGGGACTTCATACTTGTTTTTAAGACATTTAGAGTTTATAGTTGATTAGTTTTAGTTTTTTTCTCTCATCCAAGTCTTTGGTGGCTAGTTTGTGAGACTTCTCTTTTAGGTTTCTCATCCTTAAAAGTGGTGTCTAACCCTTGTATTGAATATGGTGAGGATTCTTATCAATCAATCAAGGTTAATTCCTTCCATCCTTCCAATTTTTATATTTTTTAGATTTTTATTTTCTTCCAATTTTTGTTTTGAACCATTAGAGGTATATTTCCATTGAGTTCTGTTCTAATAAAGCTCATCAGTATTGGCATTAGAGCTTCGTCTTTCCTTTAATAAGTTATCAAATTTGGTGCTTTTTGATCCCTATTTGCTATAGAGAAAAAAGGACGAAATACAATTGATTCCTCCATTTAAGTGGTTCTCGTTTCTCCTTAAGGTTTTTAAGGTTAAGAATTATAAACACCATGTCAGAAGGTAATGAGACCCATATGCTGCCAAATTCAAGATTTCAGCAAGGAATGAGTCTTGAACAAGCTCGTTGTATAGCCCTTGAATGCAATAACAAAGAGCTTCATACACGTATGGATCAATTTATGCATATGGTGGAAAAATTGGTCGTGAATCAACCACAATGCAATCAACTACAATGACGAAGGATTGATCATAATGAGGGTGATGATATGACGATCTGTGCATAGAAGATAAACCTAAAGAAGCACCAAGGCAATATTGGCAACCAATTTCCTCTAACAATATAAAGGTGAAGATTTAGCCTTTTTATGGAATAAGCTCTCTCGAAGAGTACTTCCAGTGGTACAACATATTGAAAAAGTTTTTGAGTGTCAAGAATACACCAAGGCTAAAAAGGTAAAACTCGTAGCTCTAAAGTTTACTGATTATGTTAATCTATAGTGGGAGAATATAAAGTCAAAAAGAAAGGATGAAGGAGAAAATCTAGTTTAGACATGGAGGCTTATGAAGAGGGTTATTAAAGAGAAGTTTATACCTCAATACTGTATGCAAGAGTTATTCCTCAAGTTGCAAACTTTACAACAAAAAGCCTATGGTGTTGAGGATTATTTGAAAAGTTTTCAAATGTTACTAATGCAGTGTGAACTATAAGAGGCTCAAGAACAAACCATTACAGGATTCCTTAGTGGGTTACATAAAGAGTTTGTAGATTCAGTGTAGTTACAACCATATGCCATACTAGATGATGTGATTACATTCACTATAAAGATTGAAAGGAAGCACAAGGGAGGCACATCTAAGGCAAGTAAACCTTACACCTCATCTTCTTTTTCATCTTATATCTCCAAAATGGTCACAAAACTTGAAGAAAAAAAGATCCTACTAAGCTGACTATGGTAGAAAAAGCGAAAAAAATTAAAAATTTTCAACCTTCAACAAGAAGTCATGACATTAAGTGTTTTAAGTGCCTAGGGCTTGGACACAGCTTCTCAATGTCCTAATAAGAAGCTAATGATCATCCATGAATCAATTAAAAAAGTTGTTAGTAAAGCTGAGTCAGATTCATAAGTAAAAGTGGAAAAAAAGCAAGTCACACCTCCTAAGAAAGGAGAATTGCTTGTTATTCATTGTAATTTGGCCGTACAATCAAAGAAAGAGGAGGAACAACAAGAGAATATCTTTTACACCTATTACAACATTAATGGCAAGGTATGTGGTTTAATTATTAATGTAGGGAGTTGCACTAATGTAAACTCAATTACATCAGTTAATAAACTTAATATCACTACTACTAAGCAGCCATGTCCTTACTATTTGCAATGGCTAAACAACAAGGGAAAACTAAGAGTTTCAGAATAGGTGAAGGTGCCATTTACCATCGAAAGGCACAAAGATAAAGTAGCATATGATTTTGTACCGATGAATGTGAGCCATGTGCTACTTGGAAAATCTTAGTAGTTTGACCAAGACTTTATGCATCATGACCATGCAAACATATATTCTGTTTGTAAATATGGTAAATGTATGCTATTGAGATCTCTCAGTCCTTCCCAGGTAATACAAGACTAGTTGATGATTAGCAAAGTAATGAAAGAAAGCTTATTTGTCAACGAGAGGGAGATAAAACATGCTCTGATATCTAATGAGATTGTTTACTTGTTAACAGTTAAGGAGATTTTAGGTGAAGATAAAGTTGTTCATCCAAAATTGGATAAGATGTTAAGGAATTTTTATATGTTTTCCTAGAAGAACGTCCAAAAGAGTTACCATCGATCCATGGCATAAAGTATCAGATTAATCTAATTCCTGGTTTAAGCTTGCCCAATAGACCAACATATTGATGTAACCTAAAAAAAGCTAAGGGGTTCCAATGGCAAATAATAGAGTTAATAGAGAAAGGCTTTGTTAAAGAATCCATGAGTTTGTGTGCAGTTCTAACTCTTTTGATGCCCAAGAAGGATGGATACAAATGTTTATAGATAGCTAAGCTATTAACAGATTAAAGTCAAAAACCGTTTTCCATCCCATAGCTTGATAACAAGTTTGACAAGTTACATGGTTCCTCTATCTTTTTGAAGATTGATCTCTACCATCATATTTAAATAAAGGAATGTGATGAATGCAAAATAGCCTTTAAGACTAAGTTTAGGTTGTATGAATGGATAGTCATGCTTTTTGGCTTATCCAATGCTCCTAGCACATTTATACGACTAATGAACCTTGTTTTACAAAAATTCATTAGTTATTTTGTTATCGTTTATTTTGAAGACATGCTTGTCTATAGTAGGAGCTTTGATGAGCATATAAAGCATCATACAAAGGTGTTTGAAGTTTTTCGAGAAGAGAAGCTATTTGCCTACCTCAAGAAGTGCACCTTTTGTAAGGATCATTTAGTTTTCCTTAGCTATGTCATTTCCCAAAATGGAGTAGAGGTTGATCAAGAAAAGGTTTAAGCTATCAAACAGTGGTCAATTCCCACTAATATTACTGAAGTTTAAAGTTTTCATAGGTTAGTGTCCTTCTATAGACACTTTGTAAAAAATTTTAGCCTCATTCTAGGCCTTTTGATCGAGTGCATGAAGAAAGAAATGAAGTTTAAGTGGATTAAGGTAGCACAGCAAAGTTGACTTGATTAAGGAAAAGTTAAGTTCGATTCTTATACTAACATTACCTAATTTCTCTAAGACCTTTGAAGTGCAGTGTGATGCATCGGGAATTAGGATTGGATTTGTTTTTAGGTAAAATAAGCATCCCATTGCCTCTTTTAGCAAGAAGTTGAGTGGTTCTGGTCTTAACTACTCAACCTATGATGAAGAGTTTTATGTGCTAATTCGAGCATTGTGAAACTTGGCAACATTACTTATTACCAAAGGAGTTCATGATTCATACAGATCATAATTCATTGAAACATTTGAAGTGGCAAAGCAAGTTGAATAGGAGACACGCCAAGTGGATGAAGTTCTTGGAGACATTTCCCTATGTAACCAAGTACAAGAAAGGGAATCACAACATAGTAGCTGATGCACTTTTGCAAAGGTATGCACTAATCTTTATGCTTAATATGATATTAATAGGGTTTAATTTGCTGATAGAATTGTATAAAGAGGACCCCACTTTGTAAAGATCTATAGAGAATGCACAAAAGGAGCAAATAAGGGTTATTTTTGATAAAGGATTTTTCTTCAAGCCTAGCTAATTATGCATTCTTTTTTGTTCAATTTGAGAGCTTTTGGTGTGTAAAGCTTACAATAGAGGTCTTGCTGGACACTTTGGTGAAAAAAAAAATTGGAAGCATTGAAAGCACACTTCTATTGGCTAGCAATGAATCAAGATGTTCATAAAATTGTAGAATGATGTGTCACATGCAAAAAGGCAAAGAGCAAGGAGATGTCATAAAGGTTATACATGCCTTTGCTTGTACTTGAACATCTTTGGGAACATGTAGGCATGGATTTTATTATAGGTTTACCAAAGGCATCAGAAGTAAAGGATTCGGTAATGGTTGTAATGGATCATTTTTTGAAGATGTCATACTTTATTCCATGCCATAGAACTGACGATGGAAGCCATGTAGCTGATTTCCTCTTCAAAGAAATAGTTCGATTACTTGGGGTTCCTAAAAGCACTATTTTCGATCATGATGCTAAGTTTCTAAGTTATATATGGAAGACTTTATGGAAAAAAAATTTGTACTAAGTTAGTATTTAGCACAGCTTGTCAATGGGCAAACTACGATGGTGAACAGAACACTTTCAACTTTACTTAAAATGGTGGTGAACAAGAATCTAAAGCATTGGGATAAGTGCTTTGGCATATGTAAAGTTTACTTATGATCGTAATGTACATAGCACTACTAAGTATTCTTTTTTTGAGGTGGCCTATGGTTTCAATCCATCTGTACCCCTTGATTCACACCAATATGAATCAGTGAGAAGAGTTGTATAGATAGAACTAAGAAGGCTCAAATGGTGAAGAATATGCACAAGTAAGTTAAAGAACAGATCGAGAAGAAGAATAAATATTATATAAGATCAATAAACAAAAAGAGAAAGCAAGTTTTGTTCAAACTGGGAGATCTTTTATGGCTTCATCTTTGTAAAGAGATATTTCCTAATCAAAGAAAATTTAAGCTGATGCCGTGGGCTTATGGTCTTTTTAAGGTCTTTCAGAAGGTAAATGATAATGCTTATAAGTATAAATTACCCAATGAATATAATGGGAGCACCATATTCAATGTTTAAGATCTCACACCCTATTTAGAGGATACCTTGAAAGATAGGGATGGTATGGATTTAGGGGTAAATCCTTCTAAATAAGGGGGAGATGTGTGCCACATCATGGTTGGCCCAACTTAGAAGGCCTAGAAAGGAAGAGCTTGAGTATACAGGCCTAACACACAATCAGGGCCCAATAAGGAATATCCTTGAATATTCTAGAAGTCTTCTTGACTAAAAAAGTCACTGACATCCAAATTAGGAAAGTTTTGTTCTGCAAATTATTACTTAATCTCCAAGGTTTTCAGTTTTTTTAAAAATGTTTTAATTCCATAGCTTGCAAGGAAATTAATTCCATTGATTATCTTTTTTTTTTTGTGAACAAGTAATATCTTAATTAGTTCCTTAGAATTTAGCTTCCTTTTCTTGTAAAAGCTTTTAGCCAAACCTTTACTATAAATAGGGGAACTCATGCTTATTTTTGAGACATTCAGAGTTTATTAATAAAATAACAGATTATTTCTAGTTCTTTTCTCTTATCCAAGTCTTCTAGGTCGCAAGTTTGTGTGACTTATCTTTTAGGTTTCTCATCCCTAAAAGTGGCATCTGACCCTTGTATTGATTATGGCAAGGGTTCTTATCAATCAATCAAGGTTTATTTCTTCCATCCTTCCAACTTTTAGATTTTTATTTTTTTTCTATTTTTGTTTTCTACCATTAGAGATTATTTCCATTGAGTTCTATTATGATAGGGCTTATCAATCAAAATCATGAATCGCAATGAGAATATAGTGATCATTAGTTTCCAATCATGAAAACAATGAAGACTATTATAAGAAGCTACATTTATCTTATTTGACAGACGAACTTTGATTCTAAGAAAAATGGTAGGAAAAAAAAGCTTTTCTGGCCAAAACAAAAGATCAATATTTTGAATTCCAATGAGAAGAAAGTGATTATAGTGCCTAATCACAACAAGAATTACATTCTTATGAGAATCCAAGTTTATCTTATTTGATGAATGAACTTTAATTTTAAGGAAAATGGAAAAAAGGAAAGCTTTTATTGTGGTACCGAGCATCAATGTCATGAATCCAAATGAGAAGAATATGATTACAGTGCCTAATCATAGAAGAATGGACATTTTATTGGAATTTAAGTTTGTTTTATTTGACAAACAAACGTTGATTTTATGGAAAATGGTGGAAAGAAAAGCTTTGGTTGTCATACCAAAACATCGATACTATGTATCCTAATGAGAAGATCATGATTATAGTCCATAATCATGAAAAGAATAGAGATTATTAAGAGAATAAAAGTTTTTCATAGTTGATGGACAAAATTTGATTTTAAGGAAAATGGTAGAAAAAAACCTTTTCCTATCAAATCAAAGCATTAATATCATGTATCCCAATCAAGAGAATGATATTATAGTGCCTAATCCCAAGAAAATGTGATTATTACGAGAATCCTAGTTTGTCTCATTTGATGAACTTACTTTGATTATAAAGAAAATGGAGGAAGGAAAAGCTTTTCTCGCCAAACCAAAGCAATATTATTTCATATCTTAATGAGGAAAAAGTGATCATAATGCCTAATCCCAAAACCATTGAGATTATTATGAGAATCCACGTTTGTCTTATCTAATGGATGAACTTTGATTCTAAAGAAAATGGTAAAAAGAAAAGCTTTTCTTCCTAAACAAAAGTATCGATATCATATATCCAAATCAGCAGAAAGTGGTCATAGTGCCTAATCACAAAAGAGTGGTGATTATTACAAGAATCCTAATTTATCTCATTTGATGGATGAACTTTGTTTCTGAGAAAAATGGTGGAAAGAAAAGCTCTTCTTGCCAAACCAAAGCATCAATATAGTGTATTTCAATCAGGAAAAAGTGATTATAGCACCTAATCATGAAAATAATAGAGCTTATTATAAGAATCCACATTTATCTTATTTGACAGATGAACTTTGATTCCAAGGAAAATGATTGAAAGAAAAGCTTTTCTTGCAAACCAAAGCATCAATATCATGAATTGCAATAAGATGACCATGATTATAGTGTCCAATCACGAAAAAAATAAATATTATTATAAGAATCTCGGTGTATCTCATTTGATAGATGAACTTTAATGCTAAGAAAAATGGTGCAAAGAAAAGCTTTTTTTGCCAAACCAAAGCATCAATATAATGCATCCCAATAAGAAGAATGTGATTATAATGCCCAATCACAAAAGAATGGATATTCTTATAAGAATCCAAGTTTGTCTTATTTGATGAATGAACTTTGATTTTAAAGAAAATAGTGGAAAAAAAAGCTTTTGTTGTCAGACCAAAGGATAGATGCTATGCATCCCAATAAGAAGATCATGTTTATAGCCCAAATCATGAAAGGAATAAAGATTACTATAAGAACCCAACTTTGTCTTAGTTAATGGTTGAACTTTGATTCTAAGGAAAATGGTGAAAAGAAAAGCTTTTGTAGCTAAACCAATGCATCAATAACATGTATCACAATGTGGAGAAAGTCGTTATAATGCCTGATCACAAAGAAAATAGAGACTATTATGAGAATCCAAGATTATCTCATCTGATGGATGAACTTTGATTTTAAGAAAAATTTCATAAAAATAAGCTTTTCTTGCCAAACCAAAGCTTCAATATCGTGTATCCCAACAAGGATAAAGTGATTTTAGTACCTAATCATAAAAAGAATGGAGATTATTATAGGAATCCATGTTTGCCTCATTTAACGAATGAACTTTGATTCTAAAAAATATAGGAAAAAAATGCTTTTCTTGCCTATCCAAAGCTTCAATATTGTGAATTCCAATAACAAAGATGTGATTATAGTGCCCAATTACAAAAAGAATAAAAATTCTTATAGGAATTTAAGTTTATCTCATTTAACAGATAAAATATGATTCTAAGGAAAATGGTCAGAGGAAAAGCTTTCCTTCCATACAAAAGCATCAATATCATGCATCCCAATGAGAAGATATTGATTATAGTACCCAATAATGAAAAAATTAGAGATTATCATAAGAATAAAAGTTCATCTCATTTGATAGATGAACTTTGATTATAAGAAAAATGGTGCAAAAAATGATTTTCTTTCTAAAACAAAGGATTAATTTTGTGTATCCCAATAAGGAGAATGTGATTATAGTGCCTAATCACAAAAAGAATAGAGATTCCTATGAGAATCCAAGTTTATCTTATTTGACAGATAAATTTTAATTATGAGGAAAATGGCATAAGGAAAAGCTTTTCTTGGCAAATTAAAGCATCAAGACCATGTATCGCAATAAGAAGATCATGATTATTGTGCCTAATCATGAAAACAATGGAGACAATTATGAGAATGCAAGTTTGTCTTATTTGATGGACAAACTTTGATTCTAAGGAAAGTGATTGAAAGCAAAGCTTTTCCTGCAAATCAAAGCTTCAATATCATGTATCCCAATAAGGATAATGGTATTATAGTGCCCAATCACAAAAAAATGATGATATTTATAAGTATCCTAATTTATTTCATTTGATGGAGGAACTTTGATTATAAGGAAAATCAAGGATGGAAAAGCTTTTTTCAGCAAACCAAAGCAACAATATCATGTATCCATACTAGGAAAACATGATTAGAGTGCCTAATCACAAAAAACAGTAGAGATTATTATGAGAACCATGTTTATCTCATTCAATGGATGAGCTTTGATTCAAAGGAAAATGAAAGAAGGAAAAGCTTTTCTTGCAAAAGAAAGCATCAAATGCCTAATCACAAAAAAAATGATGATTATTATGAGAACTTACTTTAACTTATTAAACATATGAACTTTGATTCTAAGGAAAATACTAGAAAAAAAGTGTATCTTGCTCCAAAGCATGAATATTGGGTATCCCAATGAGAAGATAGTGATTACAACACCTAATCACAAAATGAAAAGAGATTATTATGAGAACTCATGTTTGTCTTGTTTGATAGATGAACTTTGATTATGAGAAAAATGGCGAAAACAAGAGCTTTTCTTGCCAAACCAAGATCAATATCGTGAATCACAATGAGACGATCATGATTATAGTTTCTAATCATAAGAATAATAGAGATTGTTATAAGAATTTAGATTTGTTTCATTTAACAGACGAACTTTGATTCTAAGAAAAATGGTGGCAAGAAAAGCTTTTCTTGCCAAAACAAAGTGTAAATATCATGTATCCCAAGGAAAAGAACGTGATTATAGTGCCCAATCATAAAAAGAATGGACATTCTTATAAGAATCCAAGCTTATCTCATTTGACGAATAAACTTTAATTTTAATGAAAATGGGGGAAAAAAGAAGCATCAATATTATGTATCCCAATGAGAAGATCTTGATTATAGTCCATAATCATGAAAAGAATAGAGATTATTATGAGAATCCAAGTTTGTTTCATTTGATATATGAACTTTGATTCTACGAAAAATGGTGGAAGGAAAAGTTTTTCTCGTCAAACCAAAGGATCAATATTGTGTATCCCAATGTGGAGAAAGTGATTATAGTGCCTAATCGCAAGGAGAATAGAGATTATTATGAGAATCCAAGTTTGTTTCATTTGATAAACAAACTTTGATTTTAAGTAAAAAGCTATAAAAAAAAAACTTTTCTTGCCAAACCAAGGCATCAATATCATGTATCCAATAAGGAGAATGTGATTCTAGCGCTTAATCACAAAAAGAATGGAGATTATTATAGGAATCCATGATTATAGCATTTGGCAGATAAACTTTAATTCTAAGAAAAATAACGGGAAGAAATGCTTTTCTTGCCTAACCTAAGCTTAATATTGTGAATTCAAATGAGGAGGATATGATTATACTGCCCAATCACAAGTGAAATAGAATTCTTATAAGAATCCAAGTTTGTCTCATTTGATGAATAAAATTTAATTCTAAGGAAAATGGTTGAAAGAAAAGCTTTTCTTTCTAATCCAAAGCATCAATGCTCTTTTTTCTAATCCAAAGCATCAATATCATGTATCCCAATGAAAAGATCTTGATTATAGTGCCTAATCATGAAGAGAATGGAGATTTTGACGAGAGTCTAAGTTTATCTTATTTGATGAACAAACTTTGATTCCAAGAAAAATAATAGGAAAAAAATGCTTTCCTTGCCAAAACAAGGCTTCAATATTATGTATCCCAATGAGAAGAATATGATTGTAGTGCTTAATCACAAAAGGTATAGAGATTCTTATGAGAATCCAAGTTTATCTCATTTGATGGATAAATTTTGATTCTAAGGAAAATGTTAGAAGGAAAACATTTTCTTGCAAACCAAAGCATCAATCTTGTATCTTAATGAAAAGATCAAAATTATAGTGCCTAATAATGAAAAGAACAAAGATTATTATGAGAATGCAAGTTTGTTGTATTTGATGAATAAACTTTAATTCTAAGGAAAATGGTGGAAGGAAAAGCTTTTCCTACAAAACCAAAGCATCAATATCATGTATCCCAATGAGGAGAATGATGTTATAGTGGCTAATCATAAAAAGAACGGAGATTTTTATATGATCCAAGTTTGTTTCATTTGATGGATAAAATCTGATTCTAAGGACAAAGGTGGAAGGAAAAGCTTTTCTTGCCAAACCAAAGCATTACTATCATGTATCCTAATGAGGATAATGTAATTATGCTGCCCAATCACAAAAGAGAATAGAGATTTTTGTGAAAATCCAAGTTTGTCTCATTTGACAAATAAACTTTGATTCTAAGGAAAATAGTGGAAGGACAAGCTTTTTTTGCTAAACCAAAGTATCAATATCATGTATCCTAATGAAAATATCAGGATTATGGTGACCTAAGCATGAAAAGAATGGAGATTATTGTGAGAATGCAAGTTTGCCTAATTTGACAGATGAACTTTGATTTTAAGGAAAATGGTGGAAGAAAAAGCTTTCCCTACCAAACATCAATATCATGTATCCCAATAAGGAGAATTACATTATAGTGCCTAATCACAAAAAGAATGCTAATTACTATGAGAATCTTAATTTGTCTCATTTGATGAAAGAACTTTGATACTTAGGAAAATAATGGAAGGAAAAGCTTTTCTCACTAAACCAAAGTGACAATATTTTGCATCTTAATGAGGAAAAAGTGATTATAATGCCCAATCACAAAAATAATGGAGATTATTACGAGAATCTATGTTTGTCTTATCTAATGGACAAACTTTGATTCTAAAGAAGATGATGGGAAAAAAAAGCTTTTCTTGCCAAACCAAAGCATCAATATTGTGTATCCGAACGAGGAGAAAGTGATTATAGTGCCTAATCACTAAGAGAATGGAGATTATTATGAAAACCTAAGTTTCTCTCATTTGATGGATGAACTTTGATTTTAAGGAAAAAGCTATAAAGGAAAGTTTTTCTGGCCAAACCAGAGCAATAATGTCATGTATCCCAATGATGAGAAAGTGATTATAGTGCCTAATCATAAAAAGAATGGAGATTATTATAGGAATCCTTGTTAGGAATCCATGTTTATCTTATCTGAGGGATGAACTTCGATTCTAAGAAAAATAGTGAGAAGAAATGCTTTTCTTGGCTACCCAAAGCATCAATATTATGAATTCCAATGAAGAGTATGTGATTATAATGCCTAATCATAAAAAGAATAGAGATTCTTATGAGAATCCACTCATTTGATGGATAAAATTTGATTAGAAGGAAAATGGCAGAAGGAAAAGCTTTTATCCAATCGAAAGCATTAATATCATGTATCCTAAAGAAAAGATCATTATTATAGTAGCAAATAATGAAAAGAATAGGGATTGTAACAAGTGTTCAAGTTCATCCCATTTGACAGATAAACTTTAGTTCTAGGAAAATTGATGGGAAAAAAATGCTTTTCTTGCCAAACCAAGGCATCACTATTATGTACCCGAATAAAGAGAATGTGATTGAAGCATCCAATCACAAAAGGTATGAAGATTCTTATAATAATCCAAGTTTGTCTCATTTGATGGATAAACTTTAATTCTAAGGAAAATATTAGAAGGAAAAGCTTTTCTTGCCAAACCAAAGCATCAATATCATGTATCCTAATGAGAAGATCATGATTATAGTGCCTAATCTTGAAAAGAATGAAGATTATTGTGAGAATGGAAGTTTGTCACATTTGACAAATGAAATTTGATTCTAAGGAAAATGGTGAAAGGAAAAGCTTTTCCTACCAAGTCAAAGTATTAAGATCATGTATCCCAATAAGAAGAATGATATTTAGAGCCTAATCACAAAAAAAATTAAGATTTTTATATAAAATCAGGTTTATCTCATTTGACAAATAAAATTTGATTCTAAGGAAAATGGTGGAAGAAAAATCTTTTCTTGCCAAACCAAAGGATCAATATCATGTATCCCAATGAGAAGAATGTGATTATGGTGCCCAATCATAAAAGGGAATGGAGATTTTTATGAGAATCCAAGTTTGTCTCATTTGATGAATAAACTTTGGTTCTAAGGAAAATGGTAGAAGGAAAAACTTTTCTTGCTAACCAAAGTATCAGTATCATGTATCCTAAAAAGAATATCATGATTATAGTGACCAAAACATGAAAAGAACAGAGATTATTGTGAGAATGCAAGTTTGTCTTATTTAACAAATGAACTTTGATTCTAAGGAAAATGGTGAAAAGAAAATGTTTTCCTACTAAACTAAAGCATTAATATTGTGTACCCTAATCAAGAGAGTGATATTATACTGTTGAATCACAAAAAGAATAATGATTATTACGAGAATCTTAATTTGTCTCATTTGATGGATGAACTTTGATTCTAAGGAAAATGATAGAAGGAAAAACTTTTCTTGCCAAACCAAAAAAATATTTATCCTAATGAGTAAAAGTGATTATAATGCCTAATCACAAATACAGTGGAGATTATTACGAGAATCCATGTTTGTCTTATCTGATGGATGAACTTTGGTTCTAATGAAAACGGTGGAAAGAATAGCTTTTTTTGCCAAATAAAAGTATCAATATCCTATAATTATAGTGCCTAATCACAAAAAATTATAGTGATTGTTACGAGAATTTTAATTTGTCTCATTTGGTGGATGAAATTTGATTGTAAGCAAAATGATAAAAAGGGAAGCTTTTCTTGACAAATCAAAGCATCAATATTGTGTATCCCTGTGAGGAAAAAGTGATTATAGCACCTAATTTCAAAAAGAATAGAGATTATTATGAGAATCCATGTTTGTCTCATTTAAACAAACGAACTTTAAGTCTAAGGAAAATGGTGAAAAGAAAAGCTTTTCTTACCAAACCAAAGCATCAATATCATGAATCACAATGAAAGGATCATGATTATCATGCCTAATCATGAAAATAATGGAGATTATTATGAGAATGCAAGTTTGTCTCATTTGTTGGATGACTTTGATTTTAAGAAAAATAGTGGCATGAAAAGCTTTTCCTAATAAATCAAAGCATCGATATCATGTATCCCAATAAGGAGAATGATATTATAGTGCCCTATCACAAGAAAATGGAGTTTGTTATAAGAATCCTAATTTGTCTTATTTGATATATGTACTTTGATTCTAAGAAAAATAAAGAAAGGAAAAGATTTTCTCGCCAAACCAAATCAACAATATTATGTACCCCAAAGAGGAAAAAGTAATTATATTGCCTAATCACAAAACATTGGAGATTATTATGAGAATCCATGTTTGTCTTATCTGATGGACAAACTTTGATACAAAGGAAAATGGTAGAAAGAAAATCTTTCTTGCCGAATGAAATCATCAATATCATGTATCCCAATGAGCAGAAAGTGGACATAGTGTCTAATCATAAAACGAATGGTGATTATTATAAGAATCCTAATTTATCTTATATTTGACAGACGAGCTTTGATTTTAAGAAAAATGGTGGAAAGAAAAGCTTTTCTTGCCCAACCAAAGCATCAATATCGTGTATCTTAATGTGGAGAAAGTGATTATAGCACCTAATCATAAAAAGAATAGAGATTATTATGAGAATCCATATTTGTCTCATTTGACAGATGGACTTTGATTCTATGGAAAATGATTGAAAAAAGAGCTTTTCTTGCAAATCAAAGCATCAATATCGTGAGCCGTAATAAGATGATCGTGATTATAGTGTCTAATAATACAAAAATAGAGATTGTTATAAGAATCTAGGTTTGTCTCATTTGACATACGAACTTTGATTCTAAGAAAAATAGCGTGAAGATAAGCTTTTTTTGCCAAACCAAAGCATCAATATCGTGTACCCAATAAGACGAATATGATTATAGTGCCCAATCACAAAAAGAATGGACATTCTTATAAGAATCCAAGTTTGTCTCACTTGATAAACAAACTTTGATGTTAAGAAAAATGGTGGCAAGAAAAGCTTTCGCTGTCATACCAAAGCATCAATATTATGCATCCCAATGAGAAGATCGTGATTATAGCCCAAATCATGAAAAGAATTGAGATTATTATGAGAATCTAAGTTTGTCTCATTTGATAAATAAACGTTGATTTTAAGGAAAATGGTAGAAAGAAAAGCTTTTCTAGCCAAACTAACGCATCAATATCATGTATCCCAATATGGAAAAAGTGATTATAGTGCCTAATCACAAAGA
Organism: Adansonia gregorii; assembly: GCA_038382025.1. Lineage (NCBI taxonomy): Eukaryota > Viridiplantae > Streptophyta > Magnoliopsida > Malvales > Malvaceae > Adansonia > Adansonia gregorii. The sequence goes on along the minus strand of JBBYHO010000018.1, from coordinate 11,433,224 downwards.
ATATGGAGATTATTATCAGAATCCAAGTTTATCTTATTTAATGGATGAACTTTGATTATAAGAAAAATAGAGGGAAAAAATGCTTTTCTTACCTAATCAAAGCATCAATATCATGAATTCTGATAAGGAAGATGTGATTATAATGTCCAATCACAAAAAGAAAAAAGATTCTTATAAGAATTCAAGTTTGTCTCATTTAAGAAATAAAATTTGATTTTATGGAAAATGGTAAAAGGAAAAGCTTTTCTTGCCATACCAAAGCATCAATAATCATGTATCCCCATAAGAAGATCATGATTATAAAGCCTAAAAATGAAAAGAATGGAGGCTATCATAAGAATCAAAGTTTGTCTCATTTGATGGATGAACTTTGATTCTACGAAAAATGGTGCAAGAAATATTATTCATGCAAAGCAAAGGATTGATATTATGTATCCCAATTAAGAGAATGCGATTATAGTGTCCAATCATAAAAAGAATAGAGATTTTTATGAGAATCCAAGGTTGTCTGATTTGATAGATAAACCCTAATTTTAAGGAAAATATGAAAGAAAAAGCATTTCTTGCCAAACCAAAGCATCAATACCGTGTATCCCAACAGAAAGATCTTGATTATTGTGCCTAATCATGATTATTACAAGAATACAAGTTTGTCTTATTTGACATTTGACTGAGAAACTTTAATCTAAGTAGAATGGTGGAAAAAAAAACTTTTCCTACCAAATCAAAGCATCAGTATCATGTATCCTAATGAGGAGAATGATATTATAGTGCCTAATCATAAAAAATGGTGATTATTATAAGAATCCTAATTTATTTCATTTTACGAACTTTGATGCTGCGAAAAATAGAGGAAGAAAAAGCTTTTCTCAGTAAACTAAAGCAATAATATCTGTATCTCTACGAGGAAAAAGTGATTATAATGCCTAATCACAAGATCAATAGAGATTATTATGAGAATTCATGATTGTCTCATCTAATGGATGAACTTTGATTCAAAGGAAAAAGGAAGAAAGGAAAGCTTTTTTTGCCAAGAAAGCATCAATATCATGTATCCCAAAGAGGAGAAAGTGCTTTGAGTGCCTAATCATAAAAAGAATGGCGATTGTTGTGAGAATCCTACATTATCCTATTGGATGGATAAATTTGGATTCTAAGAAAAATGGTGGAAATAAAGCTTTTCTTGCTAAACTAAAGCATCAATATCATGTACCCTAATAAGAAAAAATGATTATAGCACCTAATCATAAAAGGAAATGAGATTATTATGGGAATCCATATTTGTCTTATTTGACAGATGAACTTTAATTCTAAGGAAAATAGTGGAAAAAGAGCTTTTCTTGCCAAATTAAAGCATCAATATCATGAGTCGCAAGGAGAAGATTGTGATTATAGTTTCTAATTATGAAAATAAAAAGATTGTTATAAGAATCCAGGTTTGTTTCATTTAACGGCTAAACTTTGATTCTAAGAAAAATGGTGGGAAAAGAAAAGCATTTCTTACCAAACCAAAGCATCAATGCCATGTATGCCAATGAGAGCAATGTGATTACAGTGCCTAATCCTAAAAAGGAATGAACTTTCTTATGAGAATCCAAGTTTGTCTCATTTGACGAATGAACTTTAATTTTAAAGAAAATTACAAAAAGAAAAGCTTTTATTGTTTTACAAAAGCATCAATATTATGTATCCAAATGAGAAGATCATGATTATAGAATAGAGATTACTACGAGAGTCCAAGTTTGTCTCATTTGACAGATAAGCTTTGATTTTACAAAAAATATTGCAAAGAAAAAGCTTTTCTCGCCAAACCAGATCATTAATATCATGTATCCTAAAGTGGAGAAAGAGATTATAGTTCTTAATCACAAAGAGAATGGAGATTATTATGAGAATCCAAGTTTGTCTCATTTGATAGATGAATTTTACTGCTACGGAAAATGTTAGAAAAAAAAGCTTTCTTGCCAGATCAAACCATCAGTATCGTTTACCCTAATGAGAAGATCATGATTATAATGCCTAACATGAAAAGAACTGAGATTATTGTAAGAAAGCAAGTTTGTCTCATTGGACAGATAAACCAAAGAAAATGGTGGAAGGAAAAGCTTTTCCTACTAACCTAAAGCATGAAAATCATGCATCCTGAGGAGCAGAATGATATTATAGTGCCTAATCACTAAAAGAATGGTGATCGCTATAAAAATCCTAATTTGTCTTATTTGATTGGCAAACTTTGATTCTAAAGAAAATGTTAGAAGGAAAAGCTTTTCTTTCCAAACTAATGCATCAATATCATGTACCCTAATGTTATAGTGCCTAACATGAAAAGAACTGAGATTATTGCAAGAATAGAAGTTTGTCTCATTGGACAGATGAACTTTAATTCTAAGGAAAATGGTGGAAGAAAAAGCTTTTCCTACTAAATCAAAGCATGAAAATCATGCATCCTGAGGAGAAGAACGATATTATAGTGCCCAATCACTAAAGAATGGTGATCATTATAAAAATCCTAATTTGTCTTATTTGATGGGTGAACTTTGATTCTAAGAAAAATGTTAGAAGGAAAAGCTTTTCTTGCCAAACTAAAGCATTAATATCATGTACCCAAATGAGTAGATCATGATTATAGTCCTAATCATGAAAAGAATAGAGATTATTGTGAGAATGCAAGTTTGTCTCATTGGACAAATGAACTTTGATTCTAAGCAAAATAGTGAAAGGAAAAGTTTTTCCTACTAAACCAAAGCGTGAATATCATGCATCCTAAGGAGGAGAATGATATTATAGTGCCTAATCACTAAAAGAATGATGATCATTATAAGAATCCTAATTTGTTTCATTTGATGGACGAACTTTGATTCTAAGGAAACTGGTGGAAGGAAAAGCTTTTCTCGCCAAACAAAAACAACAATATTGTGTATCTTAATAAGGAAAAAGTGATTATAATGCCTAATCACAAAAATAATGGAGATTATTACCATAATCCATGTTTGTCTCATGTGATGGATGAACTTTGATTGTAAGGAAAATGGTGGAAAAAAAGCTTTTCTTCCTAAATGAAAGCATCAATATCATGTATCCCAATGAAGAAAAAGTAGTCATAGTGCCTAATCACAAAAAATAATGGTGATTGTTACAAGAATCCTAATTTGTCTTATTTGATGACAAGCTTTGATCATAAGGAAAATAGTGAAAAAAAAAAGCTTTTCTTGCCAAACCATAGCATCCATATTGTTTATCCTAATAAGGAGAAAGTGATTATAGTGCCTAATTGCAAAAAAAAAATAGAGATTATTATGATAATCCACATTTGTCTTATTTGATAGATGAACTTTGATTTTACAAAAAATAGTGAAAAAAAGCTTTTCTTGCCAAACCAATCAATATCATGAATCCCAGTGAAAGGATCATGATTATACGGTCTAATCATTAAAAACAATGAAGATTGTTATAAGAATCCAAGTTTGTCTCATTTGATTGATGAACTTTGATTCAGGAAAATGGTTGGAAGAAATGTTTTTTTTGCTAAACCAAAACATCAATATTTTGTATCCCAATAAGGAGAATGTGATTATGTGCCCAGTCATAAAAAGAATGGACGTTCTTACGAGAACCCAAGCTTGTCTCATTTGATGAATGAACTTTGATTTTAAGAAAAGTGGTAGAAAGAAAAACTTTTGTTGTCATACCAAAGCATCAATATTATGTATCCCAATGAGAAGATCATTTTTATAGTCCTTAATCACAAAGAGAATGGAGATTATTAAAAAGTCCAAGTTTGTCTTGTTTGACAGATGAACTTTATTCTAAGGAAAATGGCAGAAGGAAAAATGTTTCTCACCAAACCAAAGCATAAATATCGTGTATTCCAATGAGTAAAAAGTGATTATTGTGCCTTATCACAAAAATAATGGAGATTATTATGAGAATCTAAGTTTATCTCATTTGGCATACGAACTTTGATTTTAAGGACAATGGTGGAAAAAAAGCTTTTCTTTCCAAATCAAAGCATCAATATCATGTATCTCAATGAGAATATCATGATTATAGTGCCTCATCATAAAAAGTGTGGAGATTATTATAAGAATCCATCTTTTTCATATTTGACATATGAACTTTGATTCTTAGAAAAATAGTGGGAAGAAAAGCTTTTCTTACAAAACTAGGGCATCGATATCGTGTAACCAAATGGGGAGAACATAGTTATGGTGTCTAATAAAAAAATGAATGGACATTCTTATGAGAATCTAAGTTTGTGTCATTTAACAAATGAACTTTGATTCCAAGGAAATTGGTAGAAAAAAATGCTTTTCCTACCAAGCTGAAGCATCAATATCATGTATACGAAACTATAGAATGTGATTATAGTGCCCAATCACAAAAAGAGTTGGGATTCTTATAAGAAACCTAGTTTCTCTCATTCGGGGAATGAAAATAGATTCTAAGGAAAATGGTGGAAAAAAAAGCTTTTCTTGCCAAACCAAAGGATAAATATCATATATCCCAACGAAAAGATCATGATTATATTGCCTAATCAAAAAAAAGAACGAAGACTATTACAAGAATCAACATTTATCTAATTTCACGGATGAACTTTTAATCTAAGGAAAATAATGGAAAGAAAAGCTTTTCTTGCCAAACCAAAGCATTAATATCGTGTATCCCAATGTAAAGAAAGTGATTATAGTGCCTAATCCCAAAAAGAATATGGATTATTATGGGAATCTAAGTTTATCTCATTTGATAGATGAACTTATCCTAATGTGAAAAAAGCAATTTAGTGCCTAATCAAAAAGGCATGGAGATTATTATGAGAATACAAGTTTATCTCATTTGATAAATGAACTTTCATTTTAAGGAAAAATGGCAAAAAGAAAAGATTTTCTCGCTAAGCCAAGGCATCATTATCATGTATCCTAATGAGAAAATCATGATTATAGTGCCTAATCACAAGAAATAGAGATTATTTTAAGAATCCATGTTTCTCTCATTTTGTGGGCGAACTTTCATTCTAAGAAACCCTAAGAAAAAAACTTTTTTTGCCAAACCAAAGAGTAAATATCGTAGATCTGAATAATGAGAATGTGATTATAGTGCCTAATAACAAAAAGAATGAAGATTCTTATGAAAATTTGGGTTTGTTTCATATGAATGAACTTTGATTCTGAGGAAAGTGATGGGAAAAAAAGCTTTTCTTGCCAAACCAAAGTGTTAATGTCATGTATCCTAGTGAGAAAATCGTGATTATACTGCCTAATCAAGAAAGTATGGATATTATTATGAGAATCCAAGTTTATCTCATTTGATGGATGAACTTTGATTCTAAGGAAAATGGTACAATGAAAAACTTTTCTTGCCAAATCAAAGCATCAATACTGTGAATCTAATAAGGAGAATGTGATTATAGTGCCTAATCATGAAAAGAAATGAGATTATAATGAGAATTCAAGTTTGTCTCATTTGATTGATAAACTTTGATTCTAAGAAAAATGGTGGAGAAAAAGCTTTTCGTTCCAAGAAATAGCATTAATATCTTGTATTCCAATGCGAAGAAAGTGACTATAGGGACTAATCACTTAATGAATAGAGATTATTATGAGAATCCATGTTTGTCATCATATAAAAGTATCAATATTATGTATCTCAATAAAAAGATCATGATTATAGTCCCTAGTCATGAAAAGAATGGAGATTATTATGAGAATACAAGTTTGACTCATTTGACAAACAAATTTTGATTTTAAGGAAAATGGTGGAAAGAAACTTGGTTATAGTTCCTGATCACAAAAACAATGGAGATAATTACTAGAATCCAAGTTTGTCTTGATTGACAGATAAACTTTAATTCTAGGAAAAATGGTGGGAAGAAAAGCTTTTCTTGCCAAATAATAGCATCAAGATCGTGTATCCCAATTCAAAGAAAGTGATTATAAGGCCTAATCACTAAAAGAATGGATAGTACTATGAGAAACCAACTTTTTCTCATTTGACGTAAGAGCTTTATTCTAAGGAAAATGGTGAAAAGAGGAGTTTTTTCTTTGCCAAACCAAAGCATCAATATCGTGCATCCCAACAAGAAGATCACGATTATAGTGCCTAATCATGAAAAAAGTGAAGATTATTATAAGATTCCAAGTTAGCCTCTATTGACTGACAAACTTTGATTTTACAAAAAATATTGGGAAAAAAGCTTTTCTTGCCAAACCAAAGCATCAATATTATGTATTCCAATTAGAAGATTGTGATTGTAATGCCTAATCACAGAAAAAATAGAGATTCTTCTAAGAAACTTTAATTTTGGGGAAAATGGTAGAAAGAAAAGCTTTTCTACCAAGCCAAAGCATCAATTCCATGCATCCAAAGAGGAAAATGTGATTATAGTGTCCAATCCAAAAAGAATGAAAATTCTTATGAAAATCTAAATTTATCTTATTTGATGGAGATTCTAAGGAAAATGGTGGAAAAAAATGCTTTTCCTGCCAAACCAAAGCATGAATATCATGTATCCGAATGAGAAGGTCATGATTATATTGCCTAATCTTGAAAGAAATTCAGATTATCATAGGAATCCAATTTTGTCTCATTCGAAAGATAAATTTTGATTCTAACAAAAAAAATAGGGGAAAAAAGCTTTTTTTACTTAACGCATCAATATCATGCATCCTAAAGAGAAGAATGTGATTATAGTGCCCAACCACAAAAAGAATGGAGATTTTTATGAGAATCCAAATTTATCTTAATAAATAGATGAATAGAGATTCTAAGGAAAATGATGAAAAGAAAAGCTTTTTTTACTAAATCAAAACATTAATATCATGTATTCCAATGAGAAGATCATAATATTAATGCGTAATCAAGAAAAGGATGGAGATTATTTCTAGAATCCAAGTTTGCTTTATTTGATGGACGAACTTTGGCTCAAAGGAAAATGGTCGAAAGAAAGCTTTTCTTGCCAAGCCAAAGCATCAATGTCATGTGTCCCAATAAAAAAAGTGATTATAGTGCCTAATCACAAAAAATAAAAATTATTACAAGAATCCAAGTTTGTCTTATATAACGGATAAACATTGGTTCTAAGGAAAATATTGGAAATAAGATTTCTTTTGACAAACCAAGGCATTAGTATCGTGTTTCACAATGAGAAGATAATGATTATGTGCCTAATTGTGAAAAGAATGGAGATTATCATGAGAATCCATGTTTTTTTATTTGATAGTCAAACTTTAATTCTAAGAAAAAGGGTCGGAAGAAAATCTTTTCTTGCCAAACTAAAGCATCAATATCATGTATCCCAACAAAGAGAATATGATTATTGCGCCTAGTCACTAAAAGAATTGAGATTCTTATGAGAATCTAGGTTTGTCTCATTTAACAGATAAACTATCATTCTAAGGAAAATAATGGAAAAAAATTTTTCTTGCCAAACCACAGCATTACTATCTTGTATCCCAATTAGAGAATCTTAATTATAGTTGCTAATCATGAAAGGAATAAAGATTATTATAAGAATCTAAGTTTGTTTTATTTGATGCTTGACTTAGATTCTAACAAAAATGGTAGAAAGAAAAGGTTTTCCTGCCAAGCTAAAGCATCCCAAAGAGAAGAATATGATTATAGGGCCTAAACACGAAAAAAAATAAAGATTCTTATGAGAATCCAAATTTGTCACATTTGTCAAATGAGCTTTGATTCTAATGAAAATGTTGAAAAGTGGAGCTTTTATTGCCAAAACAAAGCATCAAGATTGTGCATCCTATAGAGAAGAATGTGATTATGGTGCCTAAGCACAAAAAGAATGGAAATTCTTATGAGAATCCATTTATGTCATTTGACAGACAAACTTTGATTCCAAGGAAAATGGTGGAAAGACTTCCTTGCCAAACCAAAAGGTCAATATTGGGTATCACAAAGAAGAGAATGTCATTATAATGCCCAATTACAAAAAGAATGGAGATTCTTATAAGAATCTGAGTTTGTCGCTTTTGATGGATAAACTTTGATTCTAAAGAAAATGGTGTGACGAATAGCTTTTCTTGCCAAACTATTTAAAGCTCTTTCTTGCTTTTCTCCCCATTTAAAGCTCACATGCTTCTTAATCACTTTTATTAAGGGTGAAGTAATGATGTTACAGTCTCTCACAAAATGTTGACAGAAGCTAGCCAACCCATGAAAACTCCTTACTTAAGTTATAGATTTGGGTGTTGGCCACTACTTCGTTGCCTTTATCTTCTCTATACCAACTTCTATGCCTTTTGCACTCATAATAAATCCTAGAAAAGCAACTTTCTTAATGCAAAAAAAACCTTTTTTTTTTATTAACATACAACTTATCATTCCTAAGAACATTTAGCGCACATTTTTAATGATTCATATGCTCATCTAAATTCTTGTTATACACTAGAATGTCATCAAAATATACAAGAATGATGAAAGCACACAAAATATGATTCATCAATCTCATGAATGTACTAGGTGCATTAGTAAAACCAAATGGCATTACTGACCACTCATATAACCCATGTTTAGTCTTAAAGGTAGTTTTGCACTCATCACCCGATTTTTTTCTAATTTAATCATATCCACTTTTCAAATCAATTTTAGAAAATATTCCAAAACCATACAGACCTTGCAAATCATCTAATCTCAGAATATGGTGATAAGTCTTTTAGTGATTTTATTAATAGCCTTACAATCTATGTACATCCTCTAAGTTTTATCTTTCTTTGGAACTAATAACACAGGCGTGGTAGACAAACTTATGCTTTCTCTCACATGCCCCTTTGCCAATAACTTTTCAACTTGCCTTTGGAGTTATTTTGTCTCTTCAGGATTGCTCCATATGTCAGACACTAGGAATCGCTGCACCAGGGATGAAATTAATTTGATGTTCAATTCCTCTATTTGGTGGTAATCCCTTTGGAACTTCTTATGGGAAGACATCTTCATATTCTTGTAACAAAGAAATAGCAACACTAGACAAAGAAGGGTTAAGATCATTAGTGTTCAAATAAGCCTCCTTGTACATAAGTACAATCAATGGCTTTTGAGCATGAAAAGCACTTTTGCACTCCCTCTCTTTTGCATGCAAGCTTTTATTTTTTACTTTTGTTATTAGGTTCTCTTCCCGCTCATTTTTTTCATTACATGTGATCTTTTTGGTTTCTTCTTTGTTTATTTTGATATTTATACACCTTTTTAGGTGTTAGTGGAACAAGTGTTAAACGTTGACCATCATTCTAAAAAGAGTACCTATTCTTGAAACCATCATGGATATCACACCTATCATATTGCCATGGCCTTCCCAATAAGATATGACTTGCATGCATAGGTACAAGTCATATAACACCTCATCAAAATATTTCCTAATAGAAAAGGAAACAGTCACCTGTTTATTCACCTTAACCTTCTTACATTCAATCAGCCACTGTAGCTTATATAGTCAGGATGTCTTATGCATTGCAATCTAACTTCTCCATTAAGGTAGTACAAGCTACATTGGTATAGCTACCTCTATCAATAATCAAAGTACATACCTTATCATTGACATGAGAACTAGTATAGAAGATGTTCTCACATTGCTCCTCATCTCTATTTTCCTTCATTTGAAAATTTAAAACATACCTAACTACTAAGGCTTGACTGTATACTCCACATCGCTTTCTTCTTCGGATGAAAAAAAAGAATCCTTTTACTTTTATCACTAGTCACAATTATACCATCAGCTTTCATGACCATAGCTCTCTTGTTAGAACATTAAAAAGCAATATGACCTATTCCCAAACATTTACTAAAACTCTTAGTATCATGATATCTACTAGACTAAGAGGAGTTGATACTTTTTTTATCGCTGACCACCTTGCTTTTATTTTTATCCTTATCTTCCTTAAACCTGGCAACAACTTTGTCTTCTTTAGTTTTACTCCAATTCATTTTCCAAGAAAAATTGGAACCCAAATTTAATGAAGTAGACTTGTGCACCCCTTTTAATGTAAGTTACCTTTCCACCTTCATAGCCATATGCATTATGTCTTTAAGCTCCATAAAATGATACAACTCAATTACACCGGCTATCTTTCGATTTAAGCCACTCAAGAAATATGCCATGGTTGCCTCTCGATCTTCTTCCACATTAGCTTTAATCATGGTAATTTTCATCTCCTTGTGGTAGTCTTCTACATTCTCGAAACCATAAGTAAGGTTTTGATGTAGCTAATGCAAATCTCGGTAATAATGGCTTAGCATAAATCACTTCTTTATCATAGCTTTCATCTTAGCCCAAGTTTAATAGGTCTCTCTAAATTTCTACGGTGACTAAGAATAACTTAGTCCCACTAAATAATCACATAATCTACGAATTCAATTGCAGCAAATTTCACCTTCTTTTCTTTCGAATAATAGTGGCATTCAAATATAAGCTCAACTTTTCGTTCCTACTCTAGATACAACTCAGGATCATTTTTACCCTGAAATAGAAGAATCTTTATTTTAATGCTACCAATATTTGCATCTATAGCATCATGATTCCTATGCTCTCTTCTAGGCTAGTAGTCTTGCCTAGCTTCTTTTTATGGAAACCTTTCAGGATTCATGTACTCTACCTCAGTTTCAATATTCTCTTCATCCACTAGCTCATTTTCTCTCAAAGGTTGGATATTTGGTCTATTCCTTCTCTTTTCATTTGGTTGCTCTTTTTTCATCCTCACAATTATTGCTTCCTATATGTCTATTTTATCTTGAAGATTTTCAAAGAAAAGTTGCATTCTTTCAAATTATTGTTGTGTGGCCCAAAGAGAGAAAGCAACTTTTGGCTGTGTTTGTTGCTTTTCACTATTATTACCATCCTGTTTGGATGCTTCCATGCCTTCTTCTACCAAATTTATGCTTGCAATAACAAACATTGGTTAGAACCTTACAATAATCACTCCATCATGTGTTTATCCTCAATTTAGGTCTTGCACTTATGTTTTTATTTAATTTGGATTTCTTCTTACTCAAATGATCTTATTTTCTTATGCCTTTTACCACTTTAGAATTTTTTTTAAGACTAAAAATGAAGCAATCTAAAGTTAAATCCAGTTTAAAGCAGTTCAAGCTACTGAGAACTTTCAAAATTGCATATGAACTAAATGCAAATAAAGAAAGGCCAACAAAAGGAAGAAAGACATGTGAAAATAGAAAATTGACTAAAGAAATTGAAGTAAATAGCAAAAGATAGGGGTTGACTCAATTTATGCATATAACTTAAAATCCTAGTGGAAAGAAGTAAAAGAGGAAACAAAATAATGAATGTTTTGTAAATTATGGTAACTGACTGTGGGAATGATTAAAGTGCAAAAACTAAAAATTAGGAAAGGGCCAATCAATCAATTAATTGATCGAAAAAAATTTGTTGGAAAGAGATTAAAAATAAAATTTCCAAGATATCAAAAAGAAAATTACAGAATTTAGTCAATCTAAAATACTAATTAATTTTAAAAAGAAAAAGGAATCTACAAAGAATACATCAAAGGTAACAAAATCATAGAATTAGTTGGAAGGAAAGAAAGAGGATACTACTAAGATATTACAAAAGGAAAGAACGAAATCTGGTTAATTGAAGGGGGCAAAATCATATTAAACTCTTCAAATTTTTAAAACATAAATTACCTCTTTACTGCTACATCCAACCTCTTTTTTGCCACCTTGTTTTTTCTTTTCTCCTTTTTAAATAGTAAACTAATGATTAGCAAAAATTAAGAGGCTAATCAAGACAAGAACAACTTCATAAAAGAAATAAGAGATTGATCACTTGATCTAAACCAAAGCTCTGATGCTAAATGATGTAGAAACCCTAGGAATGATGGCCTAAAACCCCCCAAAACACTTTGGATCAAAGACTAGAAATCTAAAAGAATAACAACAAACAAAAATATGATTCTTGACCTAACAATTTAAATACAAAACATAAACCAAGAATACCAAAGGAATTAAAAACTTGACCAAATGCTTTAGTATCAATTACAAACCAAGAATATCAAAAGTTGAATGCCACAAGATTAAACTAACCTTGATAAGTTCTGATGGAGTCCAAAAAAGAACTTAAAGAAATTTGTCTCACCAAGAAGTCTACTTATATTAATCATCCAAATAAACAACTAAAAATCAGTCTTACAATTGCAATAGACTATTTATAGCCAAAAGATAAAACCCTAAGACATCCTAACAAGTGAAACATGTATAGACCTTAAGATTGCCAATCAAAATGTGACAACAAAGCCCTGAGCATAATAACTAGTACAGGCCCTTGAAATAGATACTTAAAACAATTATAGTAACATGCGACAGGCAGGTGCCACTTATTAAAAAGGTCTGACCCATAAGTAAATAAAAGATAAGCCTAAATATCAACATTTGGCCAATCATTAAAAAACTTACTCATAAGCCAAAAGCAAGTTAACTAAGTGTGACTGATTAAAGCCCACTTCCTCTTTGGATTCTAAGTCTATGCTATCTCCATCTTCAGCTTCTTGTATAAATTGCTTCCTATTTAGTCCCTGCACATCTTTTTGTAGTCATTAAGCCTGAGCTCATGCAAGAGGTTCGCTAGGCACTTGAAAGTCCTTTGAAGCATCATCTATGTTGTCATTTGGAACATCCTCTACATTATCTTATATTGGCTAGATCACATCACTAATCATGAAAAGAATGGAAATTATTATAAGAATACAAATTTGTCTTATTTGACCAATGAACTTTAATTCTAAGAAAATGATTAGAGAAAAGCTTTTCTTGCTAAACCAAAGCATAAATATCATGTATCCTAATGAGGAAATGTGCTTGTAGTGCTTGATCACAACAAGAATGGAGATTTTTAGAAGAGTCCAAGTTTGTCTCATTTGATGGATGAACTTTGATTCTGAGGAAAATAGTGGAAAAAAAGCTTTTGTCGCCAAATTGAAGCATCAATATTATCTATCCCAATAAAAAGATCACAATTATAGTGCGTAATCATGAAAAGAATGAAGATTATTATGAGAATCCAAGTTCATCTCATTTGATGGATGAACTCTGATTCTTAGGATATGGTGAAAAGAAAAGCTTTTCTTACCAAACAAAAGCATTAATATCATGCATCAAAATAAGAATAAAGTGATTATAGTGCCTAATCAAAAAATGAAGGTTTTTACGAGAATTCAATTTTGTCTCTAACATACAAAGTTTCGCTCAAAAGAAAATAGTGGAAAAAAAAAGCTTTTTCTTACCAAACCAATGCATCAAGATCATGTATCCTAGTGAGGAGAATGTGCTTATAGTGCCCAATCGTAAAAAGAATGGAGATTGTTACAAAAATCTAGGTTTGTCTTATTTGATGGATGAAATTTGATTCTAAGAAAAATGGTTGAAAGAAAACCTTTCCTTGCCAAACCAAAGCATCAATATTAAGTATCCTAATAAGAAAATCGTGATGATAGTGCCTAATCACGAAAAGATTAAAGATTATTAAAAGAGTCTAAGTTTATCCTATTTGACAGATGAACTTTAAATCAAAGGAAAATGGTAGAAGGAAAAGTTTTTCTTAACAAATCAAAGTAGTAATATCATGTATCCCTACAAAGAGAATGTCATTATAGTGCCTAATCACAAAAAGAATGGAGATTATTTCAAGAATCGAGATTATTTCAAGAATCAAAGTTTCTCTCATTTGATGGATGAACAATGATTCTAAGGAACATGGTAGAAAGAAGAGCTTTTCTTGCTAAATTAAATATCAATATCATGTACCTTAATGAGAAGATCGTGATTCTACTGCCTAATCTTCAAAAGAATTAAGATTATTATAAGCATCCAAGTTTGTCTTATTGGAAGAATGAACTTTGATTTTAAGAAAAATGGTGGGAAGAAAAACTTTCCATACCAAACTAAAGCTTTATTGTGTATATTAACAACGAGAAAGTTCTTATATTACCCGTTGACAAAAAGAATAAAGATTCCTAAGAGAATCCAAGTTTGTCTCATTTGATGGATGAACTTTGATTCTAAGGAAAATGGTTGAAAGAAAAACTTTTCTGGCCAAATCAAAGCATCAATATCATTTATCCTGATGAGAAGATCATGATTATAATGCGTAATCATGAAGAGAATGGAGTTTATTATGAGAATCCAAGTTCATCTCATTTGACGAGTGAACTCTGATTCTTAGGAAAATGGTGGAAAGAAAAACTTTTCTTCCCAAACCAAAGCATCAATATCATGGATCAAATAAGGAGAAAGTGATTATAGTGCATAATCATAAAAAAATGGATGTTTTTATGAGAATCCAAGTTTGTCTCACTTGACATATGAATTTTAATATAATAGAAAAAGGTAAAAAGAAAGGCTTTTCATGCCAAAACCAAAGCATCACTGTCATGTATCCTAATGAGGAGAAAACTTATAGTGCTCAATCATAAAAAGAATGGAAATTCTTAAGAGAATCTAAGTTTGTCTCATTTGATGGACGAACTTTGATTCTAAGAAAAATGGTGGAAAGAAAAGCTCTCTTGCCAAACTAAGGCATCACTATCAGGTATCCCCATGAGAAAATCATGATCATAGTGCTTAATCACGAAAAGATTGGAGAATATTATAAGAATCCAAGTTAATTTCATTTAACATGCAAATTTTTAATTCAAAGGAAAATAGTGGAAGGATAAGCTTTTCTTGCCAAAAAAAAAGCATTAATATTATGTATCCTAATGAGGAGAATGTCATTATAGTGCATAACCATAAAAATAATGGAAATTATTTCAGAATCAAAGTTTCTCTCATCTAATGGATGAATAATGATTCTAAGGAAAATATCAGAAAGAAAAGCATTTTTGGCATTAATATCATGTATCCTAATGAGAAGATCATAATTCTAGTGCCCAATCATGATAAGAATGGAGATTATTCTAAGAACCCAATTTTGTCTCGTTTGACTAATGAACTTTGGTTCTAAGAAAAATGGTGGGAAGAAAAGCTTTTCATGCCAAACAATAGCATCATTATCGTGTATCTCAATGAGAAGAATATACTTATATTGCCTGATCATAACAGAGTGGAGATTCTTAGAAGAATCCAAGCTTGTCCCTTTTAATGGATAAACTTCGACTATGAAAAATGGTGAAAAAATGCTTTTCCTGCCAAACTAAAGCATAAATATCGTCTATCCTAATGAGAAGATCATGACTATAATGCATAATAATGAAAAGAATGATGGTTTTTACGAGAATCCAAGTTTGTCTTATTTAACGTATAAACTTTGATTCAAAAAGAAATAGTGGAAAGAAAAGCTTTTTCTGCCAAGCCAAAGCATCAATATCATGTATCCTAATGAAGAGAATGTGCTTATAGTGCCCAATCACAAAAAGAATAGACATTTTATGATAATCAAAGTTTCTCTCATTTGATAAACGAACTTTAATTTTAAGGAAAATTATGGAAAGAAAAGCTTTTCTTGCCAAACCAAAGCATTAGTATCAAGTATCCCACACAATAGGAAAATGCGAACATAGTTCCTAATCACGAAAAGATTTGAGATTATTATAAGAATTCAAGTTTGATTTATTTTACAGATAAACTCTGATTCGAAGGAAAATGGTGGAAGGAAAAGCTTTTCTTGGCAAAACAAAGCATTAATATTATGTATCCTAATGAGGAGAATGTAATTATAGTGCCAAATCATAAAAAAATTAGAAATTATTTAAGGAATCAAAGTTTATCTCATTCAATGGATGAAAAATGATTCTAAGGGAAATAGTGGAAAGCAGAGCTTTTTTTGCCAAATCAAAGCATCAATATTGTGTTCCACAATAAGGGGAATGTACTTACAGTGAGTGATCTAAAAAAGAATGGTGACTCTTATGAGAACCTATGTTTATCTTATTTAATAGAAGAACTTTGATTCAAAGGAAAATGGTGGAATAAAAAGCTTTGTTTGCCAAATAAAAGCATCAATATTAGGTACCCTAATGAGAAAATCATGATTATAGTGCCTAATCACAAAATGATTAGAGATTATTATAAGAATCCAAGTTTGTCTCATTTGTTAGACAAACTTTGATTCAAAAGAAAAATGATGGAAGGAAAAGCTTTTTTAAATGAGGATAATGTGATTATAGTTGCAAATCATGAAAAGAATTAAAATTATTTCAAGAATCAAAGTTTGTCTTATTTAATGGATGAACAATGATTCTAAGGAAAATGATGGAAAGAAGAGCTTTTCATGCCAAATTAAAGCATCAATATCATGCATGCAAAAGAAAAGATTGTGATTCTAGAGCCAAATCATGAAAAGAATGGAGATTGTCAAAGGAATCCAAGTTTATCTCACTTTATCAATGAACTTTGATTCTAAGAAAAATGGCAAGAAGAAAAGGTTATCAACGCAAGCCAAAGCATCAATATTGTGTATCTCGATGATGAGAATGTGCTTATAATGCCCGATAACAAAAAGATTGGAGATTCATATGAGTATCAAAGTTCACCTTATTTGATAGATGAAATTTGGTTCTAAGGAAAATGATGGAAAGAAAAATTTTCTTGCCAAAACAAAGCATTAATATCCTATATCCCAAAGAAAAGAATGTGCTTATAGTGCCAATTATCATAAAAAAGAATGGAGATTTTTACAAGAATCCAATTTTATCTCATTTGAAGGATGAACTTTGATATCAAGGAAAATGGTGGACGTAAGAGTTTTTCTTGCCAAATCAAAGCTTTAATATCATGTATCCTAATGAGAAGATTATGGTGCTAGTGCCTCATCATGAAAAGAATGGAAATTATTATAAGAATCCAAGTTTATCTTATTTGACAGATGAACTTTGATTCTAAGAAAAATGGAGTGAAGAAAAGTTTTTTATGCCAAACCAAAGCATCAATATCATTTATCCCAATAGGGAGAACATGCTTATAGTACCTGATCACAAAAAGAATGGAGATTTTTAGAAGAATCCAAGTTTGTCTTTTTGATGGATGAACATTGATTTTAAGAAAAACTATGGAAAGAAAAACTTTTCTTGCAAAACAAAACCATCAATATCATCTATCCCAATGCAAAGATCATGATTATAGTTCGCAATCATGAAAAAATAGAGATCACTAGGAAAATCCAAGTTCATCTCATTTGATAGACTAACTTCGATTTTAGGAAAGTGGTGTAAAGAAAAGATTTTCTTGTCAAACCAAAGCATTAATATCATGCATCCAAAAAAGAAGAAAGTGATTGTAGTGCCTAATCACAAAAAATGATGGTTTTTATAAGAATCCAAGTTTGTCTCACTTGACATACGAACTTTGATTCAAAAGAAAATTGTGGAAAGATAAGCTATTCTTGCCAAACTAAAGCATCAATATCTTGTATCACGATGAGCAGAATGTGCCTATTGTGCCCGATCACAAAAAGCATGGTGATTCTTACGAAAATTAAAGTTTTTCTCAGTTAATGAACAAACTTTGATTCAAAAGAAAATGGTGGAAGATAAGCTTTTCTTGCCAAATAAAAGCATTAATATCATGTATGCTAATGAAAAGATCATGATTCTAGAGCCTAACCGTGGAAAGAACAGAGATTGTCATAAGAATCCAAGTTTATCTTATTTGAGTGATGAACTTTGATTCTAAGAAAAACGGCGAGAAAAAGACCTTTTCAAGCCAAAATAAAGCATTAACATTGTGTATCCCAATTAGGAGAATATGCTTATAGTTTTCGATGGCAAAAAAAAATTGAGATTCTTAGGAGTACCCAAGTTTGTCTCATTTGATGGATAGACTTTGATTCCATGAAAAATAGTGGAAAGAAAAGTTTTCTTGCTAAAGAAAAGCATCAATATCAGGTATCCCAATGAGAAAATCATGATCACAGTGCCTAATCATGAAAAATTAGAGACTATTCATAAGAATTTGAGTTTGTCCTATTCGACAGACGAGCTTTGGTTTAAAGAAAAATGGTGAAAGGAAAAACTTTTCTTGCCAAAACAAAGGATGAATATCGTGTATCATAATAAGGGGAATGTGATTATAGTGCCTAGTCACAGAAGTAATGGAGATTATTTCAAGAATTGAAGTTTGCCTCATTTAATGGATGAAAAATGATTCTAAGGAAAAACTTTAGAAGAAAAACTTTTCTTGCCAAATCAAAGCTTCATTATCATGTGTCCTAATGAGATGATCACGATTCTATAGCCTAATCATGAAAAGAATGGAGATTGTTATAAAAATGTAAGCTTATCCCATTTGATGGATATAAACTTTAATTCTAGGAAAAATGGTAAAAAAAACTTTTCAGGCCAAATCAAAGCATCAATATTATGTATCCCAGTGAGGAGAATCTGCTTGTAGCACCTGGTGACAAAAAGAATAAAGATTCTTAGGAGTATCTAAGTGTGTCTTATTTGATGGACAATTATTGATTCGAAGGAAAATGGTGAAAAGAGAAGCTTTTCTTGCCCAACCAAAGACTAAACATTGTG
The DNA here is from genome assembly GCA_038382025.1 of Adansonia gregorii. Classification (NCBI taxonomy): domain Eukaryota; kingdom Viridiplantae; phylum Streptophyta; class Magnoliopsida; order Malvales; family Malvaceae; genus Adansonia; species Adansonia gregorii. The sequence goes on along the minus strand of JBBYHO010000018.1, from coordinate 11,414,751 downwards.
TATCCCAATGAGGAGAATGTGTTTATAGTGCCCGATCAAAAAAGAATAGAGTTTCTTATGACAATCCAAGTTTGTCTCAATTGACGAATAAATTTTGATTCTAAGAAAATGATGGAAAAAATGCTTTTCTTGCAAAACCAAAGCATTAATATCAAGTATCCCAATGAAAAAATCATGATCATAGTGCCTAATCATGAAATATTAAATATTAATATAAGAATCCAAGTTTGTCTCGTTTGACATACGAACTTTGACTCAAAGGAAAATGGTAGATGGAAAAGCTTTTCTTGCCAAGATAAAGCATTAATATCATGTATTCCAATGAGAAGAATGTGATTATAATGCCTAATCACAAAAAGAATAAAGATTATTTCAAGAATTAAAGTTTGTCTCATCTACTGGATAAACAATGATTCTAAGGAAATTAGTGGAAGAAACAACCTTTCATGATAATGTATGCTAATGAAAAGACCATGATTCTAGAGCTAAGTCATGAAAAAAATAGAGATTGTCAAACGAATCCAAGTTTATCTTATTTTATCGATGAACTTCGATTCTAAGAAAAATGGCAAGAAGAAAAGCTTACCAGGCAAAGCCAAAGCATCAATACTATGTATCCCGATGAGGATAATGTGCTTATAATGCCCGATAACAAAAAGAATGGAGATTTATCCGACTATCCAAGGTTACCATATTTGATGTATGAATTTTGATTCTAAGGAAAATAGTGGAAACAAAGCTTTTCTTGCCAAAACAAAGCATCAGTATTGTGTATCCCAATGAGGAGAATGTGTTTATAGTGTCTGATTACAAAAATAATGGAGATTTTTACGAGAATCCAAGTTTATCTCATTTGAAGGATAAACTTTGATATCAAGGAAAATGATGAAAAATAAAGCTTTTCTTGCCAAAATAAAGCATCAATATCGTGTATCTTAATGAGATGATCATGATTTTAGTGCCTTATCATGAAAAGAATGGAGATTGTTATAAGAATCCAAGTTTGTCTCATTTGATGATGAACTTTGATTTTAAGAAAAATGGTGGAAAGAAAAGCTTTTCATCCCAAACTAAAGCATAAATATCATGTATCCCAATGAGGAAAATATGCTTATAGTGCTCGATCACAAACAGAATGGAGATTCTTAGGAGAATTCAAGTTTGTCTTATGTGATAGATGAACTTTGATTTTAAGGAAAATGGTGAAAAGAAAAGCCTTTTTTGCCAAATAAAAGCATCAATATCATCTAGCCCGATAAGAAGATCATGATTATTGTGCATAATCATAAGAAAATGTAGAGTATGAAGAGAACCAAGTTCGTTTCATTTGACCTACTAACTCTGATTCTTATAAAAGTGGTGTAAAGAAAAGCTTTTCTTGCCAAACCAAAGTATCAATATCATGTACCCAAAAGAGGAGAAAGTCATTGTAGTGCCTAACAACAAAAAATAAAGGTTTCTATAAGAATTGAAGTTTGCCTCACTTGACATACAAACTTTAATTCAAAAGTAAATGGTGGAAAGAAAAGCTTTTCTTGCCAAACCAGACCATCAACATCTTGTATCCTAATGAGCAGAATGTGCTTATTATGCTCGATCACAAAACAAATAAAGATTGCTACTAGAATTGAAGTTTGTCTTATTTAATAAATGAACTTTGATTCTAAGAAAAATGGTGGAAAAAAAGCTTTTCTTTCCATATCAAAGCATCAATATCATGTATGCTAAGGAGAAGATCATGATTCTAGAGCCTAACCATGAGAAGAATGGAGATTGTCATAAGAATCCAAGTTTATCTCATTTGACAGATAAACTTTGGGTCTAAGAAAAATAGCGAGAAGAAAAGCTTTTCAAGCCAAACCAAAGCATCAACATTATGTATCCCAATAAGGAGAATGCATTTATAGTCCCCGATGACAAAAAGAATGGAGATTCTTAGGAGTACCCAAGTCTGTCTCATTAGATGGATGAACTTTGATTCTAAGAAAAATAGTGGAAATAAAAGCTTTTCTTATTAAACCAAAGCATTAATAACATGTATACCAATGAGAAAATTGGGATCACAGTGCCTAATCATGAAAAATTAAATACTATTAATAATAATCCAAGTTTGCCGTATTTGATACATGAACTTTGATTCAAAGGAAAATTATGGAAGGAAAAGTTTTTCTTGCCAAAACAAAGCTTTAATATTGTGTATCCCAATAAGGAGAATGTGATTATAGTGCCTAATCATAAAAAGAATAGAGATTATTTCAAGAATTAATGGATAAATAATGATTCTAAGGAAAATGGTGAAAAGAAGAGCTTTTCATGCAAAATCGAATCATAAATATGATGTATCCTAATGAGATAATCATGATTCTAGTGCCTTATAATGAAAAGATGGAGATTATTGTAAGAATCCAAGTTTATCTTATTTGACGGATGAACTTTGATTCTCAGAAAAATAGCCAAAAGAAAAGCTTTTTTGGCCAAACGAAAGCATTAATATCATGTATCCCAAATGAGAAGAATGTGATTATAGTGCCTGATCACAAAATGAATGGAGATTCTTAAGAGAATCCAAGTTTGCCTTATTTGATGGATGAACTTTAATTATAAGAAAAAAGGTGGAAAGAAAAGCTTTTCTTGCCAAACAAAAGCATCAATATCATCTATCTTAATGGGAATATCATGATTATAGTGTGTAATCATGAAAACAATGGAGATTATTATAGAAATCCAAGTTCATCTTATTTGATAGACTAACTCTAATTTTTAGGAAAATGATGAAAAGAAAAGCTTTTCTTGCCAAACCAAAGCATCAATATTACGCATTCGAAAAAGGAGAAAGTGATTAAATTGCCTAATCATAAAAAATAGAGGTTTTTATGAAATCCAAGCATGTCCCACTAGACATATGAACTTTGATTCAAAAGAAAATGGTGGAAAAAACGTTTCTTGCCAAACCAAAGTATCAATATCATGCATCCCAATGAGTAGAATGTGCCCATAGTGCCCAATCACAAAATGAGTAGAGATTCTCATAAGAATCCAAGTTTGTCTTATTTGATGGATGAACTTTAATTATAAGGAAAATGGTAGAAAGAAAAGCTTTTCTTGCTAAACAAAAGCATTAATATCATATATCCTAATGAAAAGATCATGATTATAGTGTGTAGTGATGAAAAGGATAGTGATTATTATGGGAAACCAAGTTCGTCTCATTTGACAAACTAACTCTAATTTTTAGGAAAATGGTGGTAAAAAAACCTTTTCTTGCCAAACCAAAGCATCAATATCGTGCATTGAAAAAAGGAGAAAGTGATTAAATTGCCTAATCGTAAGAAGAAATAGAGCTTTTTATGATAATCCAAGCATGTCCAACTAGACATACGAACTTTGATTCAAAAGAAAATGCTGGAGAAATATGTTTCTTACCAAACTGAAGCATCAATATCGTGTATCCCAATTAGCAAAATATGCCTATGTGCCCAATCATAAAAAGAGTAGAGATTGTTGTGAGAATCCAAGTTTGTCTCGTTTGACAGATAAACTTTGAATATACGTAAATGGTGGAAAGAAAAGCTTTTCTTTGCAAACCAAAGTATTAGTATCTGGCATCCCAATAAGAAAATTATGATCATAGTGCCTAATCATAAAAAATTAGAGACTATTAATAAGAATCCAAGTTTGTCTCATTTGATAGATCAACTTTGATTCAAAGGAAAATTGTGGAAGGAAAAGCTTTTCTTGCCAAAACAAAGCATTAATATTGTGTATCCCAATAAGGAGAATGTGATTATAGTGCTTTATCACAAAAATTAAAGAGATTATTTTAAGAAAAATGGTTAAAAAAGAGCTTTTCTTGCCAAATCAATGCATCAATATCATGTATCCTAATAAGAATATCGTGATTCTAGTGCCTTATGATGAAAAGAATGGAAATTATTATAACAATCCATGTTTATCTCATTTGATGGGTGAACTTTGATTTTAGGAAAAATGGTGGGAATAAAAGCTTTTAATGCCAAACCAAAGCATCAATATCATATATCTCAATGAGCAAAATGTGTCTAAAGTGCCCAATCACAAAAAGAGTGGAGATTCTTATAAGAATCCAAGTTTGTCAAATTCGATGGATGAATTTTGATTTTAAGGAAAATGGTGAAAAAAAAAGCTTTTGTTGCCAAACAAAAACATTAATATTATCTATCCTAATGTGAAGATCATGATTATAGTGCGTAATAATTAAAAATTGGAGATTACTAGGAAAATCCAAGTTCATCTCATGTGACGGACTAACTCCGATTCTTAAAAAAATGGTGCAAAGAAAAGCTTTTATTGCCAAACCAAAGCATCAATATCTTGCATCCAAAAAAAGAGAAAGGGATTGTAGTGCCTAATCATAAAATATGAAGTTTTTTACAAGAATCCAAGTTTGACTCACTTGACATACGAACTTTAATTCAAAAGAAAGTGTTGGAAAGAAAAACTTTTCCTACCAAACTAAAGCATCAATATCTTGTGCCCCAATGAGCAGAATGTGCTTATTATGCCTGATCGCAAAAAGAATGGAGATTTTTACAAAACAAACTTTGATTTGAAAGAAAATGATAGAAAAAAAAAAGCTTTTCTTGCCAACTCAAAGCAACAATATCATGTATGCTAATGAGAATATCATGATTCTAAAGCCTAACTATAAAAAGAATAGAGATTGTCATAAGAATCCAAGTTTATCTCATTTAATGGGTGAACTTTGATTATAAGAAAAATAGTGGGAAGAAAGCTTTTCAGGCCAAACTAAAGCATCAAAATTATGTTTCCCAATTAGGAGAATGCACTTATAGTCCCCGATGACAAAAATATAGAGATTCTTAGGAGTACTAAAGTTTGTCTCAATTGATGGATGAACTTTGATTCGAAGAAAAATGGTGGAACGAAATGCTTTTCCTACAAAACCAAAGTATTAGTGTTAGGTATCCTAAAAAAAATCATGATCACAATGGCTAATCATGAAAATTTGGAGATTAATATAAGAATCCAAGTTTATCTTGTTTGACAGATGAACTTTGATTCAAAGAAAAATGACAAATAGAAAAGCTTTTTTTATTAAAACAAAGCATTGATATGATGTATCCTAATGAGAATATTGTGATTATAGTGCCTAATCACAAAAAGAACAGAGATTATTTTAAGAATTAAGGATTGTCTCATTTGATGGATAAATAATGATTCTAAGGAAAATTATGGAAAAAAAAGCTTTTCATGCCAAATTGAAGCACAAATATTATCTATCCTAATGAGATGATTATGATTCTAGTGCTTTACCATGAAAGAATGGAGACTATTATAAGAATCCAAGTTTGTCTCATTCGATGGGTGAATTATGATTCTAAGAAAAATGGAAGGAAGAAAAATGATTCATGCCAAGCCAAAGCTTAAATATCATGTATCCCTAAGACAAGAATATGCTTATAGTGCCCAATCACAAAAAGAATAGAGATTCTTAGGGGAATCTATGTTTGCCTTATTTGATGGATGAACTTTAATACTAAAGAAAATCATGGAAAGAAAAGTTTTTCTTGCCAAACAAAAATACCAATATCATCTATCGCAATGAGAAGATCATGATTATAGTGTGTAATCATGAAAAGAATGGAGATTGTTATGGGAATTCAAGTTTGTCTCATTTGATGGACTAACTCTAATTTTTAAGGAAATAGTGGAAAGAAAAGCTTTCCTTGTCAGACTAAAGCATCAATATCATGCATCCAATAGAGGAGAAAGTGATTGAATTACCTAATAGCAAAAAAATTAAAGGTTTTTACAAGAATCCAAGTTTGTCTCACTTGATAGACGAACTTTGATTCAAAAGTGGTGGAGAAAAGTGTTTCTTGCCAAACCAAAGCATCAATATTGTATATCCTAATGAGCAAAATATGTTCAGTGCCCGATCACAAAAAGAGTGGAGATTTTTATGAGAATCTAAGTTTGTCTCATTTGATGGATGAACTTTGATTCTATTTAAAATGGTAGAAAAAAAGTTTTCTTTCCAATCCAAAGCATCATTATCGTGTATCCCAATAAGAAGAATGTGCTTATTATGCCTAAACACAAAATAATAGCGATTTTTTTAAGAATCAAAGTTTGTCTCATTTGATGGATGCAAAATGTTTCTAAGAGAATGCTGGAAAGAAAAGCTTTTCTTGCCAAATCAAAGCATCAATCTCGTGTATCGTATAAGAAGATCATGATTCTAGAGCCCAATCATGGAAAGAATGGAGATTGTTATAGAATCTAAGTTTATCACATTTGACAGCTGAACTTTGATTCTAAGAAAAATAGTGAGAAGAAAAGTGTATGAAGCCAAGCCAAAGCATCAATATTGTATATCCGAATAAGGAGAATGTGCTTATAGTGCTCGATAATAAAAAGAATGAAGATTCATACGAGTATCCAAGTTTACCTCATTTGATAGACAAACTTTGATTTTAAGGAAAATGGAGGAAAAAAAGGCTTTTCTTACCAAAACAAAGCATCAATATCATGTATCCTAATGAAAAGAATGTGCTTATAGTACCCGATCAAAAAAATTGAGATTCTTACAAGAATCCAAGTTTATCTCTTTTAATAAACAAACTTTAATTTTAGGGAAAATGGTGAAAAGAAAAGCTTTTCCTGCCTAACCAAAGCATCGGTATTAGGTATCCCAATGAGAAAATCATGATGATAATGCCTAATCATTAAAATTTAGGGATTATTATAGGAATCCAAGTTTATCTCACTTGACAGATGAACTTTCATTAAAGGTAAAATGGTGGAAGGAAAAGCTTTTTTTGCAAAAACAAAGCATTAATATTGTGTATCCCAACAAGGAGAATGTGATGATAATGCCTAATCACAAAAAATGGTTTAGGAATAAAAAATTCTTATTTGATGGAAAACAACGATTCTAAAGAAAATAGTGGAAATTAGAGATTTTATTGCAAAATTGAAGCATCAATATCATGTATCCTAATAAGATGATCGTGATTCTGGAGGCTATTCATGAAAAGAATTGAGATTATTATGAGCATCCAAGTTCATCTTATTTGACGGATGAACTTTGATTCTAAGAAAAATAGAGGGAAGAAAAGGTTTTCATGCCAAACCATAGCATCAATATCATGCACCCTAATGAGGAGAATGTGCTTACTGTGCCCGATCACATAAAGAATGGTGATTCTTAGGAGAATCCAAGTTAACTTGGATTTTAAGGAAAATTATGGAAAAAAAAGCTTTTCTTGGCAAACACAGCCTACAATATCATCTATCTCAATGAGAAAATCATGATTATAGTGCGTAATCATGAAACAATAAAAATTGTTAGGAGAATCCAATTTGTCTTATTTGATAGACTAACTCTGATTCTTAGGAAAGTGGTGTAAAGAAAATCTTTTCTTGCCAAACCAAGCACCAAATCATGCATCCAGAAGAGAAAAAAGTGATTGTACTACCTAATCACAAAAAATGAATTTTTTTTTACGAGAATCCAAGTTTGTCTCACTTGACATATGAACTTTGATTCAAAAGAAAGTGGTGGAAAGAAAAGCTTTTCTTACCAAACCAAAGCATCAATATCTTGTATCCCAATGAGCAGTATGTGCTTATCATGCCCGATCACAAACAAAATGGAGATTCTTATGAGAATCGAAGTTTATCTCATTTGATGGATGAACTTTGATTTAAGGAAAATGGTGGAAAGAAAAGCTTTTCTTGCCAAATCAAAGCATCAATATCATGTATGCTAATGAGAAGATCATGATTCTAGGGGCTAACCATGAAAAAAATTGAGCTTGTCATAGGAATCCAAGTTTATCTAATTTGATGGATGAACTTTGATTATAAGAAAAATAGTGAGAAGAAAAGCTTTTTAGGCCAAACCAAAGCATCAAGATTATGTATCCTAATGAGAAGAATGTGCTTATAGTGCCGTAACAAAAAGAATAAAGATTCATATGAGTATCGAAGTTTGCCTCATTTGATAGATGAACTTTGATTCTAAGGAAAATGGAGGATAGAAAAGCTTTTCTTAACAAAATAAAGTAGGCACCTTGCAAGCTCTCTCCTGTGAAAGGCTAGTAGGAAATGCCATAAAAAATTTTGTCAATATGGTTATATCGGGTTAAATGATTGATAATGCCATTAAAAATGGTAGGATATCCATTGAAGAATCATCTATGTCAGTCAAGAAGTCCATGATTAAGGGTAAGGAGTAAGAGGTGAATGCCATTGGTGAAAGTTATGCCATATTCAACCGAAATCCTTATTGGAAGTAGGCTGTTTACCTCTCAAACATGTTGAATTCGGGTTTTACATCAAATCCCTTCAAAATGCAGCCTAGAGGAATAACTTTATGATATGAACAATGCAAGAGCTCCAAACAGTCAAAAGCACCTAAAAAAAGGAAGCACTATGAGCCACTCCCTTACTTCTATAAATAAATTTACTCTTCTCTGCTAGTAGGTCAACAAATGGCCGTAGTATTCACAAATGGTTGATCACCACTGTCCTTAAGGTGGTACGATAAGAATGCCTACTATGGGTACTATGCTAAGCACAAGGTCATTCTATTAAGAATTACACCTTGTTTAATAGAAAGGTATAGGGTCTACTAAAAAAAGAGTGATCAAGGTCGAATAAGGGCCTAGACCAAATATTGGTGCCAATCCACTCCCTAATGGTGTCGAATTAAGAGTGAATGTGATAATCAATAGGAAAAAGTGTTGGATCAAAAAAAGTATTAAAGAAGTCAAAACTTCGATAAGCAAGGTTTGGCAAGCTTTTGTGAAAGTTGAATAATATCATATTTTAAAAATCAAAGTACAATGCCACTGAAACATTCTGCTGCCATTGTGGTCAAGAGAACTATTTGCAAGACTATCCATCATTCTTAGAAATGGTCTAAGAGATGATGGACCGGCTTGAAATTAAGTTTTTTGAGGAGTAGGATGGACACATCAATCCATTTACTAATGCCATAATGAGGAGAGGCCTATTAATAATCAGATTTTAAGTTATCTATCTCTTATCAGCACGAAAAAGAGAGCTAATGAAAATTTTAGGCAGTATGCTTTGAGATGGATGGAGGAGGTTGACTAGATTTATCCCTTATTGATGAACAAAGAGATGATTTTCAAATTTATCGACACATTACAGGCCCCTTATTATGAAAAAGTAGCAAATAGCTTTCTAAAAAGCTTCGCGGATGTAGTTATATTCTATGGGATGATCAATAAGGCCATGAAAAATGAATCAAGTAGAAAAAATATCTACAAGGATAAAGGGAAACAAATGAAGGCTTGTTAGCAACCAAAATCTAGCACTGAAGCTAGTTCATCTAAAACTCGTGCTAAGTTAGATCTAAGTAAAATGGTTATTAAAGAGAACTGCGAGGTTGTAAAAGAGATAGAGGAGGTTAGAATGCCAATGATTTAGTTTGGCAAATCCCGATGCAAGCTAAACTACTTAATACAGCAAAAAAAAAAGAAAAATTGATAACTTATGTTATTTACATACTGTTTATGACCACACTCCTTAAACATGTAAAGAGTTTCATGCGATGGTTCAAAGGATGATGAATAAGGGTAGCATCAAATTCTATGATGAAAAACAAACCTAATATACTGAGTCTATTAATGTAGTGCCATCTCTCAACCCTATGGAAAAAGAAAGAAGCAATCCTTCTAACAGGGTTGGGAGGCATTGATCCTATTTGATAATCGACCAAAAGTCAAAGCTCTCCCCTTTCAGCCTACACTAAAGATGATCATTCAGCTTCCATCCCCTTTCCTCTATAAGGACAACAAAGTAATTCCTTGGAATGATGAAAGCAAAACCTTGATCACTAGTGAATCTAGTCAACAAGCTATAAATGTTGACCTTTTATGGTTAAACCACTGGACTTGGAATGGCAGGTGTTACAGCCTAACAGTGTCGAGAAGTAAAACTCAGTAAGAAAATGCTAATCTCGACCCTTAAGTACCAAAGTCTACAACCAAAAACTCAAATCCGGTAGCTATCAAGGATCCAATGAGTGAAAAAGAAGCTACAATATTCCTTAAGTTTATCAAGCATAGTGAATGCAGTATTATTGATCAATTGAACAAGCAACCCATTAAGATATCCATGTTATCATTACTGTTGAACTTTGAAGCTCACAAGAATGCTCTTTTTAAGGTCTTCAATAAGGCCTATGTCCCTCTTGACATCTCTATAGATCAGTTGGATCATCTAGTGAGCAACACCACTACCAATAATTATATATCTTTCAGCCATGATGAAATCTTGCATAGAGGAAGAGGAAACTACAAAGCATTTCATATCACCACACACTATAAAGGCACCATGTTACCTAAGGTGCTCATCGATAACATTAGGTCTAAATGTAATATTCATATCATGTTCAAGCAATCTCCCTATTGACGCATTTCATATCCAAAATAGTCATACAATTGTGAGAGCATTTAATGGAACATGCAGAAACACTGTGGGAAATATCACCATTCCACTCCAAATAAGCCTATGTACTTATGAGGTTGACTTCGTTGTGATAGATATAGCTTTATCATACAACCACCTATTAGGAAAGCCCTGGATTTACTCTGCAAACACAGTACCATTGTCTTTGCACCAAAAGTTAAAGTTTATCATTGAGAATAAAGTTGTCAGTATCAGAGGAAAAGATGATATCATTGCTGCTACCCCAACTGAAGCCCTACATGTCAAACTTAAAAAAGATATCCTAAAATCCTCTTTCTAATCCTTTGAATTTGTTAATGCTACTTATGTCAAGGAATGGTTACCAGTGGTTGAGCCTTACCTTTCAAAGAGCACTCAAATGGGTTTGAAGTAACTATCGACAAGGGTGCCCTGGCTCCAAATGCATTTAGAAAAGGCCTCCAATGAATTACTGAAGTCTGAAAAGTTGTTAACCAGATCAAAACAAGAGGGTTAGGATTCAAGCCTAGTGAATAGTAGAATAAAAAGTAAGCTCAGAAGAACCATGAAAAAGGGATAGGTCATCTATCAAGATAAGACACGGGTTATGAACAGATGATATTTCCACCACTTTAAGAAAATTTTCACCCAGAAGGATAAATGAATACTGGCTCTGCTAATGTTATGCTCATACTAAATAAGGTGTTTGGGGATTTCTCTATTACTGAATAGATAAGCCAAAGCAACAAGTCCAGAGACTAGTCTATGCCTTCCAAGATTTTTTTGAGTGTTTGGACTGAAACTAAGGTTTATGTACTATTTAAGTCTATTTCAAATAATGCTATAAACTAAACCTACATGCTTCTACCCGAAAGCATTGTAAGACCCTTTGTATATGCATCTTTTATTAATTGTTATTAATAAAAATGACTATGCATTATTCATTTCATTATTTATGTTCATAGTTCTTGCCAAATCTTAGACCTTTCTCTACATATTTTTCCACTTATATTATTCTTTTTACATATTTTCAGGTACCCTGATGAAGGAGACATGAATGTTTATAACAAGACTTCAAAAATTAATTTCAAACAACCAATTATGTTGATGAGGTCAAGTCTGAAGACAACCCCATACCTATGGACCTACTGAGACTAATTAACCAAGAAGAAAAACATATATTAACCCATGAGGAGTCACTGAAACCATAACCTTAGAATGAAAGAAGACCCAAAAGAAGTTAAAATTGAAATCTCCATAAAACCATCAATTCAAGGTGAACTAATAAATCTCCTTCAAGAATATTGAGATGTGTTTGCCTGATCCCACTAAGACATACCTAGATTAGACACCAGTATTGTGGTCCATAAACTTCCCCTTAAACTTGAGTATAAGCCCATACAATAAAAGCTTAGAAGGATAAAGCCTTAAATGCTTTTAAAGATTGAAGAAGAAGTGAAGAAACAACTTGAAGCAGGATTTCTCGAGGTAGCCAAATATCCTTAATAGGTAGCTAATATAGTCTTACTTCCAAAAAAAGATGGTAAAGTGCAAACGTGTGCGAACTAGGTGACTTGAATCAAGCCAATCCCAAGGATATTTTTTTTCTAACTCATATTGATACCCTAGTAGACAACACTGCCAAAAATGCATTTTTTTCCTTCATGGATGGGTTTTTGGCTATAGCCAAATTAAAATGGGAGCTAAAAACATGGAAAAGACTATATTTGTAACCATGTGGGTCATTTTCTGCTACAAATTAATGCCTTTTGGGCTTAAAACACCAAGGCAACCTGTTAGAGGGTGATGGTAACATTATTCCATGACCTTATGCATAAAAAAATAGAGGTCTATATGGATGATATAATCGCCAAATCCCCAAAGAAGAGTAAACACATTGCCAACCTATGAAAATTCTTAAAATGGCTACACAAATATCAACTCAAGTTGAATCTTACCAAATACATATTTGACATCACATTCGACAAACTATTAGGCTTCATTATGAGCAAGAAAGGAATAAAAGTTAATCCCGATAAAGTTAAAGCCATCTAGAATTTGCTGCTACCTTGAACTCAAAAAGAAATAAAAAGTTTCTTTGGAAGGTTGAACTACATAGCCTAATTCATATCTCAACTAACGGACAAATATGATCCAATCTTTTAGCTGCTTCAAAAACAAAATCATGGAGAATGGAATGAAAAATGCCAAAAAAAACTTTTGATAAGGTCAAACACTACTTTTTGAACCCCTCAGCACTTATGCCACCAGTGCTAAGCTGGCTATTAATCTTATATCTATTAATTTTTGACAAGTCGAAGGGCTATGTATTAGATCAACATAATGAGCTAGGCAAGAAAAAACAAGCTATTTACTGCTTGAGGAAAAAGTTCACCGAATATGGAAATAATTATTCATTTGTAGAGAAGCTATGTTATGCTCTAACTTGGATGGCCTAGAGGTTAAGATAATACATGCTATACCACTTTACATGGCTAATCGGTAAACTCGATCCCATTAAGTATTTGTGTGAAGCTCTTGCCTTATCAGAGAGGTTAGCTAGGTGGCAAGTCCTACTTTCTGAGTATGACATTGTGTACATAAATCACAAGGCTATCAAGGGTAGCATAATAGCAGATTTCTTGGCAAGCCGTGTGAAAAAAGACACTTAACCTTTAGACTTTGACTTTCCCAAAGAAGATTTGATGTGCATTTTGAGGTAGGGAACACAGTTGAGTGCAGCTCATCTTGGAAAATGTACTTCGATGGAGCATCAAATACATTAAGGCATAAAATTAGGGTAATTCTTATCTCACCTGATGGAAACCACTACCCTTTCACTACAAGGTTAGCTTTGATTGTACTAGTAATATAGTTGAATATAAGGCTTGCATCATAGGACTCTAAGCAGCTATTAAAAAGGGCATTCAAATGCTGTAAGTATTTAGAGATTCAACCCTTGTCATTTACCAACAAAAATGAGAAAAGCAAATGCATGACGCTAAATTGATTAACTATGGTAATCTGATTTTAGAACTTGTAACAGAGTTTGTGATATTAGCTTTCAACATCTACCTTAAGAAGAGAATCAAATTGTTAATGCTTTGGCCATCTTGTCATTGATGTACAAAGTCAATCGAGAATCAAATGTTGCTTTTATTCAAATGGGTATCTATATAGCCTCGACACATTGTCAAAATATTGAAAAAGAGAAAGATGGTTTACCATGGTATCATGACATCCTTCATTACTTCAAGGATTAATGATACCCAAAAAAAGCCATCGAAACTGACAAGAGAACTATTTGACAATTAGCTATGAACTTCATTTTAGATGGTGGGATTTTGTATGAGAAAGGTTAGGATCAAGTGTTACTCCAATACCTGGATGACTCCAAAGCGAAAAGAATACTTAAAGAAGTTCACAAAGGAATTTTTGGTCCGCATGCTAATGGATATTGAATGGGAAAGCAAGTCATGCGATTAGGCTATTATTGGTTGATTCTTGAAATAGACGGCTTTGACTATGCCAGAAAGTGCCATAAATGCCAAATTTACGTTGACAAAATACTTGTCCCACCAACACCTCTACATCTTATGATAGCTCCATGGCCTTTTCTTATATAAGGCATGGACATGATCACACCGGTTACCTTTAAGGCTTCTAGCAGGCATTGCTTCATTTTAGTTGCTATCGATTGTTTCACCAAATGGGTAGAGGCAACTTTTTATACCAATGTAACCAGATCTGTTATATGCAAATTTGTGAAACAGGACATCATTTGTAGATATGGTCTTCCCAAATGATAATGCATAAAACTAAAAAACAAAATAAGTCAACCAGCCTACTTTCAGTTTAAGATTCAAAATTGAAATTATGTCCTATACTGTCCAAAAATGAATGGGACCATTGAAGCAACCAATAAGAATATCAAGAAAATAGTTGAAAAGATGGTTGAAATGCACAAAGATTGGCATAAAAAGTTACCCTTTGCTGTGCATGCCTATCACATGGTAGTGCAAACTTCTATAAGTGTTACCCTATTATCCTTGGTTTATGGCATGAAGGTTGTCTTACCTATCGAGGTTGAAATTCTTTCACTTAAAGTTTTAATGGAATCACAACTGAAAGAGGTTGAATAGGTTAAAAACCAATATAAGCAGTTCAATCTCATAAACAAAAAAGAATTAAAGCTATCTATCATGGATAGATGTATCAAAAGTGCATGATGAGAGCCCATGATAAAAAGGTTCATCATCATTAGTTTTAAGACAGTGTCTTCATGCTCCAACATATTCTCTTGGTTCATAAAGGAAAATGGACCCCAAATTAGGAAGTGCTATATATGGTGAAATGTATATTTTTTTCAGGAGCCCTAATCTTAACCAAAATGGATGACGGTGACCTACCCAACCTTATGAACTCTGATTCTATTAAAAAATACTATACCTACAAGGATTTTAGGATGAAAACCTGAAAGGGTATCTTATTTCTTTTTTCTTTTCACTCTCTAAATAATTAAAAAAAAACAACACATAAAAAATAACAAAAACAAAAGCAAACCAAAAAACAAAAAGGAGAGAACTAGCTTAAGTTGAAAACCTAAAAGGATGACTTAAGTGACCAAACCTTTTTACTCAAACCAAGTCAAGCCCAAACCATCACCTGCCCAAACCCAATGTTCCCCATATTTATAACCCTGATCAAAATGAAAAATAATAACCTACTCCACCTGTTCTATAATGACCAACCCTACCAAATTTCATCCATACCTATACTCAAAAAATGAAGGCTGCCTAACTTTAAGGCCTCCATCCCACCATAAGGCAATTTAACGAATTTTCTTGTACCTTGGCTAACACCACAGGGATTAATTGCTTAAGAAATCTTTGAAAGCACTTAGTAGAAGATTCATATCATTAACATTAGGGGCCAATTGACCTGGAAAACCTCTTTAATCTTTTTTGTGTTTCAAAATCTTCCAAAACCTTAAAAGTTTGTCATAACTTGTACCTTTTTTCTTTGAATGAAATACAATTAGTTGATTTATGGAAAAAATCCTTTTGTAACCTTGCATTCCATGTTGCATCATGTTTATCAGTTAGTTAATAATGCTTGATAAATGAACAAAACTAATAACAGGATTTCGTAGCATTGCTTAGAAAGATAAAATTTTGCAGGAATATTTGTTTCATGTATAAAGATTAAGAATAAACTCTTAGAAGCCACAATCAATTTAGTCTTGAGACCTTACATCCTGAAAATATGCTCAAAACCTTTTTCTAGTAAACTTCAACCTAAAGGCAAGGGACCAAAGGTTTTTTCAAATGTTATCCCTAATCGAGATTTAAAACAGTCCAACCAGACCACCAAAAATCATTGAATCATAATAGACAAGAAAAACCTTATACTTACTGAACTCAACGTAACAAAAGTCCCAAAAAGAGAGTCTAAGCTTAGGGCCATTCTTTCATAATCACGAACCTTTAATACCTTTAATAGATAGCCTTTACATTTGAGGCCTTTGGGAATCAGAAGCGAGATTCATAAACCTTGGGGCAAAAGGCCACTTCACCAAACTCATGAAAAAGCAAACAACCAAAAAAGGCCAAAGTTGAGCATTGGATTAGGCTTTTAAAGTCATTACCCTTGCATCATTTAAACACTTACTTGTATCCCCATATATTATGTAGCATTTATCATTCTATAGGCACTAGCTCCCATATACAAAAGTTAAATTTGTAGGGAAACTCAGGTATAATTTTTTATTTTCAAAAAACCTCCAAAGGCCTCAAGTAAGTATCTTTGACCTTACGAGCTTATTGAAAATCATCCAAGAGAGGTATCAAAACTTATTTTCTTCCAGTCCTCAAAGAACGAGATGCCTTTTCTTACTAGCACAAAGCCTACATAAATTGGTGGCACTTATCTACTTTAGTCCACAAAGAGTTGGATGCTTTTCCTTACCTACCACAAAGGCCACACAAGTTGGTGGCACTTGTTTACCTTAGTCCATGAAGCGCTGGACGCTTTTCCTTACCTACCACTAAGTCTACACAAGTTGGTGGCTCTTTTTTACTTTAGTCTATGAATAATTGGACTTTTTTCTTACCTACTAAAAAGCCCACAAAAGCTGGTGGTATCATGTACCTTAGTCACAAAGAGATGAACGCTTATTGAGTTAAAACCCATGTAAGTTGGTGGTGCTTATCTCTTTCAGTTTACAAAGAGCTGGATGCTTATTAAGTCAAAGCCCACATAGGCTAGTGGCACCACATTAGTCTACATTAAAGCCCACACAAGTTGTTGGCATCTATTTATGGTTAAATAAGAAAAACTTAGTTGGAAGGCCAAATGCTACAAAACTTATTAAAAATTTCTTTTATGCAAATATATTAGGCCTATCTCGGCATAATACTAAAAACTCTTAATTTTTTTATAGGTGCATGGAACCATCATCTAACCTGAACAAAATGGGGTCTATTTATCTTTGCCCTATTCTTAAAACTTAGCAATGGCCAAAATGTGTAGCTATAGACACCTCATTTTGTCCAATTCAACTTGTGGTATCTTAGAACTTAATTAAAAGATGATAGAATTAGAAAATGAGAAATAAAAACTGACGGGTGACTGTTGGGTGTTGTGTCACAAGGCACTATTAGGTGACATGGCATTAGACAAAAATTTTTTCTACGAAGGTCTAAAATACCTATAGGTCATATTAAAGAAAAAAATAAAATGAGGCATCAAAAGCCATTTTTCATAATATAATCGGAGTCATTCAGATAAGTATACAAATCAATTTTCCATAATTTATTACCAAATTAAGGTAAATCAAGAAGTACGTCTGAGTTATATTGGTGCATAAGCATCGATATGAGGCTTTTACGTTGCCAAAAACTTAAATTTTCACATGTAGTATTGATACAAGAAGGTTTAGTATTGATACCTAAGGTAAGTTATCAATATCTGGCTAATTTGTATCGATACAAACCTTGATAGTTGCTAAAGTTATGATTTTTTGCAAAATGTATCGATACATATACTTGAGTATCAATACAAATCCACGAAGAATTGACATGGGCCTCTAAGTCTGAAGACTAGAAATAATTTTTTGCTCTTAATATGGACACACACCTCATTATATCGATACTCATAGGTAAAAATTGTTTTATGTATCGATACAACGTGTTTTGTATTGATGCATAGGACATTTTTGCCTAGTTCAAGCCATTTTTTAGCCTTCGAAAATTTGATTAAATATGGTTTTTACACCAAGAAACCATCATAAATCAACATAAACCTAGAGTTTTGACCTATGATTAGATTTAAACTAAATTTTGGAGCCTAAATAGCCAATGGCAGGATTCATTTTCATAAGATATATGGTTGTAAGAGGGCATGGCATGCATATCTCCAACTACAGGCAGTCACAACCTTTCTGCCTCCCTGCTCAGCATGGTAGAACCAATAGGAAGAAAATCAGACAAACATAGTAGCTAGAAATGTCCCCTAATGTAAGAAGGAAAGATTGAAAATGCCCTTGCTTTGTCTCCTATAAGCATTGGCTGCACATTGAATAAAAAAAAGACTTCCAGCCATTGTCAGAAAGCCTTCCAGTTACTTATAAAAAAACATTCAGCTATTGCCCCCAAAAAAAGGAATGAGCTCTCCAGTATTCTTAAAAAAGGAATCATCTATTCCTAAGAATCCTTCAATAATCTCTAGCCTTAAAACTTTCCCAAAAACACTATTTTATTATCTTTCACCCTTAACCTCCTTCCATTCCCATAGCACTTCCAAACCACCACTAGAAAACCTTAAAAATCTTAACCTTTGACACACTTTCACCCTAAAAAATCCCCACCAGCCACCACATTACCAGAAAACTTTTTTTTCCATCCTTTTATTGCTAAATAATAGCAAAAAGAGGAAATGAATTGAACTTAAAGTCACTACTTTAGGGAGGGAGAAAAAGTTTAAGTTTTTTTGGTATATTTTCTACCTTTTTTCATACATTTTCTGGTTTTATCATCTACACCATTTTAGTGAGCCCTTTATGCTGCCATGACCATCCTAGAACTTTTATGCATTATTATTGCCTTGGTTGTGTTAGTCTTAGGATCTTGAGGACCCTCTTGATACTTTGATGCTTTTTGGATATACAAATGTGCCATGCTTCATTTTTAACGTTATCACAACTTCAGTTCGTGCATTTTTTATCATGTTTCTTTTATATTCACATATTCATCTAATATTTAAATGTTCATTTTAACATGGCTCATATATGTTCATCCATTTTTTTTGTATTTTAAGAAGTCTTATGACATAAAAATACCGTCTTGACAACTCTAGCATGCCTTCGTATGTTTAAATATGTTCATACCATTTCTATGCACATTATTTGCCATTTTCTTGCATTTTTATCACCTATTTCCATTTTAAAATATCATCTTTGCATGTTTAGTCCATGTTCATCTTTGTGTGTGTTCTATTTTGTTCATAACATCCTTGTAAAAAATGCTTGCTTGTTTCCTAAAAAACTAATTTTTAGAAAAATCCCTAAGTTAAGTTCATGCTACCTTTAATAGATAAAGAATAGCATGGATTTAATGTTTTCATAAAACTACTCGTCCAATCTTGAGGGCAAACCAAATATTTTAAGTCTAGATTCATGGTGACATAAGTTCTAAGATGTTAATTTTTAAACAAAAATGACCTATTTTAGTGAAAAAATATATTAAGCCTTGATCTTGAGTTTAACGCCTTCATGACATGATCAACGGGTTGTTTAATCATCCTAAACTACTTGGGATTATGGAATCAACTTGTGATGCCTGTGTCATTCTTCCTCTATGTTGTGGATGTTCGAACAACCATAATTCAAGTTTGACCCTTAAGAAACCTAAAAAATTGATTAATCCTTTGTTTTAGCTCTGGCAGTACTATAGTTTGAGTTTGAAAAATTATTTTTAACTATAAATGACTTTCCTATAATTTTATGAAAAATTATGATTTTCCCATAATTGAATAATTAACTTTTGTAGTTTGAAACCCTTGGAACTAGTGTATGATACTCTTTTTGAGCCATTTTAGCCAATCAAATGATATTTCTAAAATTTTTAAATATTTTTCCTAAAAACTTCACAAAACTACCTTTGTAGAAAGGTATTGTTCATGATCCAATGATTTCGGATACTCCAGAATGATCTTTCAAAGTCTATTACGCCTTTTTCCTTTTACATGCTGCTAGTGTCAAGATAGACCTAACTTTAGAAAGTAATTCCACCTAGAAAGTGATTTTCTAGGATTTTTGGAATATTTTTGCATAAACCTTATCGGGTTACCTTTTTAATGATACATTGTTAACCTCTTAAAACTTTCGGATGCTTTCAGAATAAATTTGGGAAGTGAGATAACATGATGTTGTCCCTTGTTTTTAACTTAATTTCAAAATCTCCTTTTATCAAGACATTTGAATGTCTCAAAATGCACCTGATTGGTTCCCCCACAAAACAAACCCTTTAGACTTGAATCAAGGCTAAAAAAATGATTTCATATTAGATATCTCTTTCTTTTATATTAAAATTTTTGCTAGTGGAGATACTCTAACTCCATAACTCCAAAGGGATACTCCAACCCCATTTTTAACCCAAAACTTAAATTTTCCTTTCAAATCCACCTTCAAGATTCTTAGTCTTTATCTATTATTAACCTTGAATTTAGTTTTTATATAGCCAACAAACTTAAGTTAAATTAATACTCAACTTCATATTTCTATTTAAATTGAAAAGCATTTTTAAAAATACTAAGGTTGTAATTATTGAGATGTGTTTGAGTTAACAAAATAATTTTACAAATACGTTTTGAACCCTAGCATCGATACAAAGAACATGTGTATCGATACTATGCATAAAACCCTCAAATCTATCAATTTAATGAACATGTGTATCGATACAGGTTGCTTAGTATCAATACTCACTCCTTGAGTATCTATATAGGGCTTAGCAATAGCCAAGGTTCGCATGAAACCCTCAAATGTATCTATACAAGTATGTATGTATCGATACATGCTGATCAGTATCGATACTCACCCCATGAGTATCAATACAAAGCTTGGCAGTAACCTACGTTTGGCTAAAAACCTCATATGTATCAATACAAAGGTATCTGTATCGATACAGCTTGCTTAGTATTGATACTGAGACCCCGGTATCAATAAGACCCTGGTATCAATACAACAAGTTGTAACTGTCACTTTTTTGAATTGTTTATCGATACTATTAGTATTGTATCGATACTATAGCGCATGATTAAATGGAAATCAGCATTTTTGAAGGCTACAATGGCTTTCCAACTGCCACATTAAATGCCCAACATTTATGAATCAATTTGCAGCTATAAACGGAGGTTCCAAATAGCTGAAGAGGTAGAGATACAGATTTCATTAAATCATTGAACAATAAAAAGTCAAAAACATCAAATTCATTAGTGTCTACTTATATCAACTCATACTTTTTAAGTCCATTTGTATCTTATTCTTCTTATACTTAAATTCCAGTAAATATCCACCTACTAGAGGTTCAATTAGTTTGCAAAATACTTTTTTTATTTCACAAAAGGGGTTGAGTGAAAGTAAGTGAAAATACTTGAGAGTTTAGGGTATAATTCTCAAAGTATTTAACCTAAGCCTTAAAAGATAGATGTGCAAGCTTATACCTTATCCTTAAAGATAATAATCTCCTTAGTGAATTATGGAAATCACCTTGGTAAGAAAGTACCAAGAAGAGATGATGTAGGTACCAAATTAAAGGATTGAACCTTTATACATCCATTGGTAATTTTTCTCTCTTTCTTATCTTATTTAATTTTCAAATTTGCAAAGCTTTATAGAACCAATTCACCCCCTTTTGGTTCAATCTCTCCATGAAAGCTAACAATTGGTATCAAGAGCTTTGGTCTCCTTTGTAGGTCTCACAACCTTGAAAAGATCCTTGATAGCTCAAAAATGACGAATGTAAACATTGCCTCAAGAAGCTTACAAGAATTGAAGAGCCAACATGAAGTTTATCTTATGGCATTTGAGACAAATGCAAATGCTATAGGACTTGAAAGGCATTCATTATGAGACCCCCACTCTTCAATCGTGATAACTATTCATATTGAAAGATAAGGATGAGGCTCTTTATCCAAGTAAATGACTATGAAGTATGGAAAATCATCATCGATGGTTCACTCATTCTAAAGAAGAAAGTCAGAGATTGCATTGTCCCAAAGAAGAAAGAAGAATGGGATGACCAAGACACCAAAATGGCATAACTAAATGCTAAGGCCATGCACAAATTATTTTGTGCTCTTCATCTAAGTGAGTACAATAGAGTCTCACTATGTGACAATGTAAGGTAAGTGTGGGACAAGCTAGCAACCACACATGAAGGAACAAATCAAGTCAAAGAATCCAAAATAAGCATACTCACACTTGATTATGAATTGTTCAAGATAAAGATGGATGAAACCATAAAAGAAATATCCGATAGATTTACGAAATCATCAATGGGTTGAAGGCACTTGGAAAGACTTATTCAAATAAAGATATTGTAAAGAAGCTACTCAATGGTCTTCCCAAGTCTTAGGAAGCAAAAGTGATAGCAATTG
The DNA here is from genome assembly GCA_038382025.1 of Adansonia gregorii. Lineage (NCBI taxonomy): Eukaryota > Viridiplantae > Streptophyta > Magnoliopsida > Malvales > Malvaceae > Adansonia > Adansonia gregorii. Next base: position 11,392,632 of record JBBYHO010000018.1, on the reverse strand, counting down.
AAGAATCCAAAGATCCCAACACACTCTCTTTGGATGAAATCATAGGTCTCCTTTTAACCTATGAAATAAAAATCATGCATGGACAAGAACCATCAAAGAAGGCAAGTGTTGCCTTTAAATCAACCACACCTAGTGATGATGATGAAGAGGTTAAGGAAGATGAAGAAATGGCTATGTTTGTGAAAAGATTCAACAAATTCATGATAGTGAACAAAGCTAGAAGACTTCTTAGAAAAAAATGATGAAAGAAGACTCAAGCAAAAAAGAGAAAGAATAAATTATTTGCTATGAGTGTAAGAAACTACGAAATATCAAATTTGAATGTCCAATATGGAAGAAATCAAACCCAAAAAAGCAAAAGAAAAAGCCAATGGTGACCACATGGAATGATGTGACACTTTCGATAATGTTGATGAAGAGGTGGCCAACCTATGTCTCATGGCTCATGATGAGCCCAAGGTATCTTCTAATGCTAATACTTACTCATTTGATAAATTATAAGATGCATTTGATGATTTAGCATTAGAATTCGAAGTTATGAATTTGAAATACAAGAAAATGAATTCTAAACTCAAAGAACAAAATAAAACACTAAGATTACAAATAATGATCTTAAGAAAAGAATAGATGAGTTACAAGTCAATATTGATGATCTAACCAAGAAAAACATAAATTTGCATAACTCGTTTACAAGGTTTTATATGGCATAACAAAAATTAAATGACATGCTAGAAACACAAATGGCATTCTTTGATAAAGATTGCTTGGGCTGCAATAGAATCAAAAAAGAAACTCACTTCAAGAACTTTTTCATAACATAAAACAAATCCTTTGATGCATCTAGCATATGCATAAATTGCTATAAACTTGGTCATACATTCCATATGTGCTTTTTAAAAACTATCAGTTTTAGAGGTAAACTTATTAGGAGAATATGGGTCCCTAAATGTGTTAGCACATCTTAAGATGAAGCTACAAAATTAAAATGGATTCCAAAAGGCACAAAAATTTTGAGCACCAATGCTTAAGGACCTAAGAAAGCTTAGGTATCTAAAAAGAAAATATGATGTGTTTGTAGGAAGAAAAGCATTGCTTCAATGCAAATTCAATAAAAAAAAATTCCTGTTACCTTGATAGTGGATGCTCAAGACACATGACCAGTGACCAAAATCAATTCCTGGATGGAAGAAGTGTTACCTTTGGTGATAACTGAAAAGGATAAATTAAAGGTATTGGAACCATAGGTAATAATGCTTCATCCAACATTGGAAATGTTCCATTTGTCGAAGGTCTTAAACATAATCTCCTTAGTATTAGTCAATTTGATGATAAAGGCATGAAAGTTATTTTTGAATCAATGAATTGTCAAGTTATTGATGTTAAGACAAATAAAATTATTTTTGTAAGACATTATGCATCTAGATAATTTATCTTCTCAAAATGTTTGTTTTGTTGCTAATAATAATGATTTGCATTGGTTATGCAATAAAAAATTAGGACATGCAAGCATGAATGTAATCTCTAAACTATCTAGAAAAGTCCTTGTTATTGGATTGCTAAAAATAAAATTTGATAGTGATAAAATATTTGATGCTTATGTCCAAGGCAAACATAGAATAGCTTCATTCAAACCAATCAATATTATCTCAACCACTAAAGTATTACAACTCATTCATATTAATCTTTTTGGTTATACTAGGACATTAAGCTTAGAAGGTCAACAATATGGATTTGTTATTGTAGATGATTACTCTAGGTTTACTTGGGCTCTCCTTTTACACTCTAAAGATGAAGCCTAAAAAATATTCATTACCTTTTGCAAAATCATTCAACACAAAAAGGGTTATTCTATTTCAAGTGTAAGGAGTGATCATGGCAAAAAATTTGAAAACCTTGGTTTTGACAAATTTTGTAATGAAAATGGTATTAGCCATAACTTTTCGACACCGACAACTCTTCAACAAAATGGAGTTGTTGAAAAAAAATAGAACCTTAGAAGAAATGGCTAGAACCATGCTTTGTGAAAACAATTGACCAAGATATTTTTGGGCAGAAGCTATTAGTACTTCTTGCTATATTATAAATAGAGCCATGGTTAGGCCATTCCTAAAGAAAACTTTATATGAACTTTTTAAAGGAAGAAAACCTAACATCAGCTACTTTCATTCTTTTGGATGTAAATGCTTTGTATAAAATAATGGAAAGGATAATCTTGGTAAATTTGATGCAAAAGGTGATGAAGGAATTTTTGTAGGTTATTTAACAAATTCCAAAGCTTATAGAATGTTTAATAAGAGAACTTTAGTTATTGAAGAGTCAATACATGTTATATTTAATAAAGCTAACCCAACCTTGAGAAAGGTATCTTTTAACAATGATGATGTAGAAATTTACCAAGAATAAATATCTCATAAGAAGTAAGAACAAACAACGCAAAATCAAGAGATCTAAAAGAGAAAGAGCTACTAGAGCTGATTCAAGTAGAAAGGGAAAGAAATTATCCTAAAGAGTTGACTTATGTTAAAGATGGTGAAATAATTGGTCATCCAAAGCAAGGGGTAAAAACTAGATCATCCCATAGAAATACGTGCAATTATGTGGCCTTTTTTTTCATAAATTGAGCCCAAAAATATAGATGAGGCTCTAAAAGATGAAAATTAGATCATAGCTATGCAAGAAGAATTAAACCAATTTAAAAGAAGCAAAGTTTAGAATTTAGTTAAGAAACCTAGTGATTATCCTATTGTAGGTACTAAATGGGTTTTTAGGAACAAACTTAATGAGACTGGGACAATAGTTATGAACAAGGCTGGATTAGTAGCCAAAGGGTATAGTCAAGAAGAAAGAATTGATTATGAAGAAACTTATGCCTCCGTAGTTGACTAGAGACCATTAGAATCCTACTAGCTTTTGCATGTTTCAACAACTTCAAGTTATATCAAATGGATGTCAAAATTGCTTCTTTAAATGGCTTCATTAATGAGGAAGTTTATGTTGAACAATCTCTCAGTTTTGAAAATTTTCATTATCTCAATCATGTTTTTAAACTTTTTAAAGCTTTATATGGTCTAAAGCAAGCAACTAGGGCATGGTATAAAAGACTCTCAAAATTTTTAATTGAAAAAGGGTTTAATAGAGGAAATGTTGACAAAACTCTATTTATAAAAGTAAAATACAAAGACATTTTAGTGATTCAAGTTTATGTTGATATTATTTTTGGTGCTACTAATGAATCTCTTTGTCAAGAATTTTCTAAGTTAATGCAAGGTGAGTTTGAGATAAGCACGATAGGAGAATTGACATTCTTCTTGGGGTTACAAATTAAACAAACTAAAGATGGCATCTTTATCAATCAAGCGAAATACACCAAAGAATTAACTAAAAAGGTTTAAAATGGATGAAGTAAAGCCTTGCTCAACACCAATGAGTGCCTCAACAAAGCTTGAAAAGGATGAAGGAGGTAAAATCATTAACTTTAAATTTTATAGGCCTATGATAGGTTCACTTCTTTATTTTACCATAAGTAGACCGGATATAATGTTTAGTGTATACCTATGTGCTAGATAGCAATCAACACCATAAGAGTCTTATCTAATTGCCATAAAAAGAATTCTTAGATACCTTAGAGACACTCCAAATCTAGGCCTATGGTATCCTAAAGAATCATCCCTTGTCTTACATGCTTACTCCGATGTAGATTTTGGTGGATGGAACATTGATAGGAAAAACACTTTTGGAACATGTCAATTTCTTTGAAATATGCTCATATCATGGTTTTCCAAGAAATAAAATAGTGTTGCTTTATCCATAACTGAAGCATAATTCATATTCACTAGTAGTTGTTGTGCACAAATTTTATGGATAAAATAACAAATGGAGGATTTTGGCATTACCATGGATCATATTCTAATTAAATGTGACAATACTAATGCTATTTGTCTCACAAAAATTCTAATCCAACACTCTAGAACCAAGTGCATAGAACTTAGACATCACTTCATTAGAGATCATGTGCAAAAAGGTGATATAGTGCTTGAGTTTGTTGACACCTTGCATCAATTAGTTGATATTTTCACTAAACCAGTTGACAAGGATAGATTTTGCGTAATTAGAATAAAACTTGGATTAATGAATACACCTTATAATTCATAATTTGATCTAATCCTGATGCTGTGCCATATTGTTACTTACATAATGCTTAGTTTGATAAAACTAGTTTTGCACACTTGTTTGTTTGATAATGCTCAATTGTCATGATTTATTGAATAATTTTGTTGTATCTTGATTAAGCCTTGAATGATCTTAATTTTGGTCTGAGATATATTTTAAAATGTTTTAAACGGATAATTGGATCAAAAGTACATCTAATTTGATGAGATCTTGTTGCAAATGAACCCATACTAGGCTATCTATATCGATTCCTGTACATTCTTCTCTTCTGTATCGACACTTATTTTCAGTGTATCGATACAAACTTGGATTTGTTCTTTGTATTGATACATGTCCTTCTGTATCGATACACTGTATTGATACTTTTCAGTGTGTATCGATACAACAGTAATTTATCTAAGTCTTGAGACCCAATTCCTTGTATCGATACAGAACCCAAAAATGCTCTTTGTATCGATACTACTTCTTATGCATTAATACTGACTGTTCATTTAGAGCCCCCATGCGATTTTTTTCCATTTGAACAACAACTGTTCATCCTCTTTCTTTTTCTCTCTCTCTCACTCCATCACTATCAAATCTCATCATCTTTAGTTTCTTTTCAAAATCGATTAATCCATTAACAAAATTCCTTATCCCACTTACCCAAAACCATTTCAAAATCACTCATTACCATCCAAACCATCAAGATTTTGACACTTTCCATCACTTAACC
>JBBYHO010000018.1:11277716-11346877 GCA_038382025.1 Adansonia gregorii | reverse complement strand
GTCGAGAATCTGTATTTTCTCGTTCTTGTCGTAACTCCGAAGAATGGTCTTAGTCAAAAAGACATTTCCGAGTCAGGATGATATTTTAAGTCGTACGCACTCTTAGATCCTTGAGGATCCACCCTGGGGTACGTCGCGACACCTGTATCACTCCGATCAGACTTAAGAACATGCTTTGACCTCGTATTAGCTCGTATCAAGGCACAAATATATTTTAGATTTTTACCATCCTCATTCACAATAATTTCTTTCACTAAAAGTCATCAAAATGCTCACCCGTCTTCTAAATTACAAGGTTTTATCAACTAAATTTTTCCAACTTGACTTCTTTAAAGAATGTCAGATGTGTCACTTTTGGGGATACTCCAACCTTGACTTTTCAAAGGGATACTCCAACCTGGCTTTACCAAATTGTCAAGATCTAAAAATCTTCCTTTGTCAAAATTATTTATCATCCACGGAGATACACCAATCCTGACTTTTCGAGGGGATACTCCAAACTAGCTTTTCAAAATTGTCAAGATTAAAAGAAACCTTTTTTCATCAAAATTATTTGTTAACCACGGGGATACTCCAACCCTACCTTTTCGAAGGGATACTCTAACTCTGTCTTTCAACTACAATCAAATTTTTTTCTCTCCTTCTTAGACTTCTATGAATATATCAAACAAACCTTGTTTAATCAAGAAACCCATATGCATCTCAAAAATTGTTGATTCGGTTATTTCTAATAATTGATGCCAATAGTGAGATAAATTCCAATAATACATTCCTTTTTTTATCATTGCATTGAATAATCCATGTTATGTTACATTATTTATTGTCTTACTAACATGATTTCTTTGTGATGATTATTTGCATTCATACTTTCAAATTGTGTCAAATGAAATTAAAGGTAATGTTCCGCGTGGGTATCTCTCAAGTGCTCAAAGTGGAACATTTCATTTTCAAAGTACAATCTAGAGGTCATTTTTGTCAAAAATCTCTATATTCTCTATCTCTCTGGGGCATATATGAGATTAAATCTTTTTTATCAACCCTGGATTTCTATTTCTACAAGGTTCATGCATTAAAAGGGGTTATATTGAAATAATGACGAGTTAAGATCGAAAGAATCGAAACTGAGATAAAACATAGCTAGTAAGGTATCAATTTCGGGTGTCACGAAGAGGTTCATACCTTATCGCACGTAACCGATTCTTGAACCCAACGATGAATCTTTATACTATGTAGACCATGGGATCGATGTTCTGAATTTTGTAACTCATAACATAGGTTTCAATAGGCATCCGATCATGCCTATCTCTAAATGATCAATGGTGACTCCAAACGTTGGCCATTTCATGATGGTCATCTTAGACCAATAAGATAAGCAACTCATCTTATGGTCCCTTTCATTATACCATAAGTCGAGAATCCATACATTCTCATTCTCATCACATCGCTAAAGAAAAGTCTTGGTCAAAAAGATATTTTCAAGTTAGGAAAATATTTTAAGTCGTATGCACCCCTAGATCCGTGAGGATCCACCCCGGGGTACAGTGCAACACCCAATATAGTTTAAGTTGTATAAAAGTTAAAAAACCAAATTCCTGTAAATGTTACGATGAGCATAATTGTATATTTAAGCACTTGTTTCTTCAATGAAGTAGATTCCATGGATGACATCGTCGCTTGCATATGAACATTCTTCAATTCAATTTATAATTTTTTCTCTTTAGTTAGTTTTACAATGACCACATCAATACAAATTTGGTTGAAGGCATCAAATTTTTTTTGAAGTTAGTTAATTGCTAAAATAAATATCTTGCTTTATTCATCAACTCTAATATTAGCTTCTTTGAATGAGCTATGTTTCTAATATGATGCCATGCACAAAATAACCACTTTATTCTTGGAAAGCATTAGAAAATAGACATAAATTAATGACCTTTTAATTATATTACACACACATCATAAGATAATCAAAACAAAAATGAGAACGCTACTAACCTATGAGGGTATCCAAAAAACTCCTACTAGCATTGAGGGTGTGCATGCAACCCACCATGGTGTTTTTAAATTATAATAGGAATAAACTGGGCCTCCTTCACAATCCCATTCAATATTTTATGGAGCTAAAATCAACTAATAGGAGGAAAAATGATTTTAGGAAGTAACCATGATAAATAATAAACAATACAGCAAAATCTAACTATCTAATCTTTTCAGTAGTGCTTCATTGGGTAAAAATGTTTAACATTCTCCCTTTACGTATGGACTTAATGTTTTAAACATTAACACGTTTTATAAATTTATACAATTTTTACGTAATTTATTAATTACATTGATCATAATTTATATTTTGAACGTGATTCCTAATCTTTTCAGCAATGCTTCATTGGGTAAAAATGTTTAACATTCTCCATTACGTATGGACTTAATGTTTTAAACATTAACACGTTATATAAATTTATACAATTTTTACATAATTTATTAATTACATTGATCATAATTTATATTTTGAACGTGATTCAATAGTTTTTTCAAAATGTGCCTATGATTAAAAAAGATTGAATAAAATAAATACTTAAAATTAATATAAAAGCTAGGCCCACGTAAATGTCAAGCATGGCCTGAAAATATGGGCTACGTAAAACTCCAAGATTAGTCCATAAATGTCAATAAGGCCCACACACTCTAGGCTACATAAACACTCCAAAAGTTTAATGTCTATATTTACAACTTTACAAAACTATCAAGCTTAATTCGAGCTACTCGAGTAAATTAAAACTGAGTTCCAATATCAAAAATAAAGTTTCATTCCAGCTCAAACAAAACTTCAAACTTCGAATTTTCTAATCAATTTGAGCTCAACTTTATTAATGGATTGACTCAACTCTGACTTTTGAGTACATATCCCTTCTAAAAAATAGCTTATGAAGATAGTTATCAAATTAATATATTTTTAACGTTTTTAAAGTATCTGAGACTAAAAAAGTAAGGGTATTAAAATGGTAGACATAAGGTTAACTTCGCATCTTATATTTTGCGTCAGTAATAGATTATAAGTTGCATGTGATTAAAAGACAATGTCTGACTTGTCTTTGTTTATGATTGAAATAGAAGTCTGCCATGAGGAGTCAAAGAATTATGTTTCTTGCTTTACTGTTTTAGGGAATCGAGAATAAATATAAAGCATAGTTACAGACCTTTTGCTCGTGGAAATCAAAAGCAAAAAAGATTGATGAGGTAGAATAGAGTACTAGATTTCTTCTACACTATGAGAAAATTGGCGTTTGTCAGAGGAGCATAGAATCAAATGGAAATTAATAGAATAACTGTGAAAATTAAACAAAAAAAATTAGCCCACAATAATCCAACCAAGCATAATTCAGAACACCAATCAACAAAGGCACCTTAGCATAAACATGGTATCATTTTATTCAAAACAGTCAAAAATATCTACAATACTCAAAAGATCAAATATTTTATTGTCAACATTCCAAGTGCCTAGCCTTTACGAACTTCAGATGATCCGAAGGGCCAAAGCATGCTCAACTTAAAAAATATGATAATGCTTGACATAAAAGAGTGAAAGACCATCCGTTGGATGAATCGTTCATCTGACTAGTCTTAGATGGCCACCACGAAGTGGCCATAAATTTGGAGTCACCACCGATCATTTTAAGTTAGGCATTCCAGATGCCTATTGAAAATAATACTAGAGATTTGTTGTTTTGGGTTTGGGAGTTGGTTACATGTGGGAAAGGATTAACACCTTTACGACGCTGAAAATTGGTACCATCTAGCTATATATTACTTGAATCTTCATTTTCTTGGTTCTATTTTTATCATTCTTTAAATATAATTCCCTCTAATGCATGAAATTTTGTAAAGATATGAATCCGGGTTTTAAGAAAAATTTGATCACCTATGCGTCTTGGAGAGGTGAGAAACATAAGGGTTTTTGATGAAAATGATGTAATGCATTTTTAAAAAATCAAATATTTCATGTTTGGCACTGGAGAGATACCAACACACGATATCGTGATTTTGAAAATGATCTTTAAAGCATGAATGCCCAAGGTCCCTACAAAAGGAAATGTATTAGTAAGGTGGAAAAGAGAACAATAAATAAATACACACAAAATACATGAAAAAAGAGGGATGATCAAAATGTTTCTCGTAATTATTTTTAATTATCAATGAATAACCAAGATGACAATGTTGAGACTTAGTCAGATTTAGTGGAAATTTAAGGAGAAAAAAAGGTTTCAATGACTCGGCATGTCTCAAGGAAAAAAAGTTTGGATTTTGGAAGAAATATAGAGAGTAAGGTTAAAGTATACTCTTAGAAAAGTGGGGTTAGAGTATCTCAAAATGTGAAAATTTGATGTCATTTTGAGGTAAATGCAAGGTTGGAGTATCCCCTCGAAGAAGTGGGGTTGAAGTATCCTTGAAAATTAAAATATAATTTTGATGTACAAGCGGGTTTGAGTATCCCTTCAGAGAAGTAGCGATGGAGCATCCCCGAAAATAAAAATTTGATGTCATTTGAAGGTAAAAGCGGGGTTAGAGTACCCTCTCGGAGTAATGGGGTTGGAGTATCTCCGAAACTGAAAATTTGATGTCATTTTAAGGTAAAAACAAAGTTGGAGTATCCCCTCAAAGAAGTAGGGTTGGAGTACCCCCATAAAAATCTTTGATGTTAAGAGAAATAGGTCATATTTTTGAAAATAAGATTCTTTAAAAATCGAAAGTCGAAGGTTTGGCTAAAATGTTCCTCTTTTGTTTAGCCTTGATCCGAGTCTAAATAGCGTAAGTTAGAAGAATGAGCCGAGTAGATCATGAGGCGTTCGCATGCCTCAAGAAAAATGTTTCAAAAATCAAGTTCAAAATAGAGGATGACACCATGCCGTTTCTCTTTTTAAATTTATTTCGAGCTTATCTTGAGGTCCTTGGGGCTAAACAAGGTGCCGTTGGAAAGGTATCTCGAAAAGATTAATTAAAAATATTTCAAAAATCCTAGAAAACCATTTTCTAGGTAGAATTAACTTTTGAATTTCAACTTATCTCGACACTGATAGCATGTACAATGTAAAGATATGATGGACTTTGAAAAATCATTTTGGATTCATCCAAAATTGTTAGAATGCGAATAATAGCTTTTTGAAAAGGAAACTTCATGAACTCAATGGGAAAAATATTCAAGGGGTTCAAAAATGTTGTTTGCTAGGCCAAAACAACCCAAACAAAAAATTGCTTGCTAGATCCAAGCGTTCCAAATAGTAAAGATTTGGAAAATCATAACTATTTTATCCGAGATGATTTGAAGGAAAATGAGGCATCATTGGAAAGGTAATTTGAAACCCTTCTAGGGAAAAATAACAACACATTATGCATAAATCATTTTTAAATTTTTTAATAATTTTTCAAGCTAGGCCACTATGTTGCCAGAACAAAATAGGGGAGGTGTTCAGTATTTTGGTTTTTCTTTAGGTTAAGCTCAGGTCATGGATGTTCAAACATCCGTAACCAAGATGAGAGGTTGACATGGCCATCAGGAGTTCATTCCATAATCTCAAAGTAGTTTGGGATGATAGAATAAACCATTGACCATGCCACTATGAGGGTGGTTGGCTAAAGACTAAAGGTTCATATTTTTCAACTAAAAGACTTCATTTCATTTTTGAAAAACTAGTACTCTTATACTCATTCTTCCATGAATCTAAAACTGAATATTTGCTTTACCCCCAAGGTTGGAAAAATCAACTTCATAAAAATCTTAAGCCCATGTTATTCTTTATGTATAAGAGATAGAATGTGCTTAACTTAGGGATATTTTTGAAATAAGGTTTTCTAGCACTTAAGCATGCATCTCAAAATAAGCAAAGTACTACAAAATGCTATAGAATATGGAGGACATATATGCACAAGCAAAGATGACATTTTTCACAGAAAAGATGATGAAAAAAATGCATGGAGATGATAGATAGATGAATGAACATACTTAGGATGAACATGTTTAAAAAGAGTTTGCTAAAAAGGCGTTTTTATTTCATGGAGCCTATAAAGCTTCTAGGAAATGCAGAAGCATACTTATGTCATGTTTAGATGTATATTTTAAACATGAGATGAAGAAATAGATACAGAAGGAACATGGCGAGACATACATGGACAGAAGCTATTATAGTGATAAAGATGCAAAGGAGCATGCTTAGTTAACTAAATAGCATCAAGTCACCAAGAAAAACATCAAGATCCTAAACTACCACAACCAAAGCCATAAAAAAATGCATGGGAGTCCTAAAGTGGCCATAAAAGCATAAAAAGACTTACTAAGATGATGTTAATGACAAAACAGAAACTACAAAGATCAGGTAAAGGGGATATATAAAAAAACTTGAACTTCTCTCTTTCTCAAAGTAGTGGCTACAGGCTTAATTTATTCCTTCTACTTGTTATTATTTGCAAGAAAAGCATGAAGTAAAGTAGGTTTTTGATGGTATGGTTACTAGTGAGGCTTTTTAAGGATCAAAACGTGTGGAAAGTTGGGTTCTTGAAGGTTTCCAATGGTGGTTTGGGGTAGCTCCGGGAATGGAGGTTGGTTATGGGCGAAAGGCAATAGAACAGTGTTTTGGTGAGCTTTTAGAGCTAGAGTTGCTAGAGGATTTATGGGGATGAGTGAGGAGATTTTTGGGATTATTGGATAGCTTTTTTTATAGCTGAGAGAGTTTTTTTTTCTAAGATAATTGTTTCTGTTTTTCTTGGTTCAGCCCCTTCTTTTAGAGGACAATGCAAATGGCATTTTTGGTTTTTTTTCTTCTATGCTAAGGCATATCTCCAGCTGCCATGTCCAGTTAACTCCCTTCTTATTAGTTCTGCCACATTAAACAAGTAGGCAGAAAGGCTATAAAAGCATGCAAGTTGGAGATATGCCTACCATCTCTTACACCTATATATTTTATGAAAGTGACCTTTGTCATTAATTGTTTGGACTTCAAAAATTTGTTAGAATCCATTAATGAACCTATAATTGAGGTTTGTAATGTTATATGATATTTCTCGATGCAAAAACATTTTTAAATTGGGTTTTCAGAGGGTGAAAAATGGCTCGAACTAGGCAAAAATGTCTTGGTGTATCGATACAAAACATGTTGTATCGATACACAAGGTACATTTTACTCCTGAGTATCAATACAATGAGTTTTGTATCAATACTAAGAGCAAAAAATATTTCCAGTCTCGAGACTTAGAGGCCAATATCGATACTCCGTGGATTTATATCGATACTTATGCTCGTGTATCGATATATTTTGCCAATAATCACAATTTTAGCTATTGCCAAGGTCTGTATCGATACAAACATGCCAGGTATCGATACCACACCTTAGGTATCAATACCAAACCCTCTTGTATCGATACTACACATGGAAATTCAAAATTTTGGTAAAGTGAAAGCCTCCTGATAGTTTTTAAGCACCCACATGATCCGCACATACCTTAGGTTCCTCGAGTTGTCTTATCTTGGTCAAAAATAGAGCAAAATTAACTCGCGTACTCACCTGAACGACTCCGATGACACCTTGAAAATGACCTTTGATGCCTCATTTTTGTATTTTTCTTTAAAGTGGTCCATAGGCATTTTAAAATTTCTTAAAAAACTTTTTTGCTAGGTGACATGTCTCCAACTTTATTTTTATTTTTTTATTTTGTCATCTTTTACCTAACTCCTTGCATACTAGAAACTGTTCTGGACAAAATGAGGTGTCTACACATATAAAAAAAAATTCACAATACAAAACTAGCATAAAACGAAAAAAAATGACCCAAAACAAGAAAAAGTTAGCAAAACGAGATTAACGTGTGATATTTCCAGAGAAACTTATGCAAGAAAAATTATCCAAACTAAACCAAACATACCCAGAAAGGAAAAATTCAAGTTGGTTTTAAATTATAGTCTCTTGTATAAGGAAAAAAATAAAGCAAAAGACAAAAGATTATTGTTCTTTCCAAAGATAAAAATAGGAAAAAACCTTTTTTTTGAAGAGTGAACTTCGTGTCTTCGAGCAAAAATGAAACACCAAACCCATGCGATTGCAAAAATGGAATCTAAAAAAAAAATCAAATAATAACAAGAAAACCTTCATCCTACCATGATTACATTTTTCCAATTTCACAATCCTTAAATCATAAAATAAAATTGGGGAAATATGAAAATGTTACCTTTAAATCCTTAATGCTAGAGAGAAAGAGGTCAACAGAGATGAGGCACACCTACAGTGAAAAAGAAAGCGAGAGAGATGAAGAGGGATAGCTGCAAAATCAAAATTTTTTGACATAAAACAAAAAAAAAAAAGAAAGAGGGACGGAGAAAGAGTCAAATGGGGTAAAAAAGATGGGTGTAAAAAATGACTATAATTAAGATATTTAGCAGCGTTTGTCTTTAAAATATCACTACCTAATAAAATTTAATGACGTTTATGAAAAAACACCACTAGTTAAATAAAAGACAATGTAATAGTGGTGTTTCTTTTATAAACGGCACTAAATTATATTACACAGAGGCATTTTCACTTATAAACATCGCTAAATAAAATAATATAATGGCGCTTAAAATAGAAATGCAACTAATATCAATGATGTTGTCTCCCAATATTAGAATGGTGGGAAATTTGGGTGCCTAAAAAATGATCATGAAATTATAAATCCATTAACATTGTTTTACTACTCAAAATGCCACTAAGTTTAGTTAATTAGCGGCGTTTCTATTTTAAACGTAACTAAATTTATTTTCTTATTTAAACATGAAATATGGCAACATTTTTTAGAAAAATGCCTCTATATAGTGTCACAGAGCCCTAGTTTGCTAGTGTTTTATTTCGTACAAACTTTGAACTGTGTACCATAGCTTAATTTTCAAGTTTCAAGGCAAGAAAAGTTTGATTTTTAATAAAGGCAAATGAATAAAATTTAAACAATACTCAAATTAAAATTTTGATTTTTAAAATTCCATGCTGTATACTTAAATCCTACATCTAAGATATGGCTTTTTGAAGTACATGACATGGCAGAAGTCATAGAAGTTGTAGGAATATCAGTGTTCTTATCTTATAATGGTTTTACGAAATGAAAACTGTGGCGTAGGTTCAGGGTACGTAGCGTTTAACTATTGCTCTTTAAACAGCTTGGTGGATATCATATGAGCCGCAACATTATCTTTTTAAAGGACATGCTTTGCTATTTGGTGTTTAGCATTATCCCTTTAATTGATTTTTTCTTAAACGTCACACTACTTACGCATAAGTTTGGGTTATTTATTAAAAGGTTGCAAAAAAAATTAACTGAAAATCAATTTAAAATGTTAGTTGATTGAACCCTACCTTTACAACCATATAAGTATAGGCATCTATTAAAAAGTTGAAAAAAATTTTACAAAAAATCAATTTGAATTGCTAGTTGATTAAACCCTACTTCTACAACCATAAAGTATTAAGTTAAAAAGTATTGAACAAAACAATTTAAATTAAACTATTCCATTTAATAAAAAAAGATAGCCACTAATTGTCTATTTCATTCTATCCCTTAGAATACGGATTGATTGATAGATACTTTGTTATACTTTCACTAAATAGGAGGCCCTGTAGATATCTTCTCAAATATCTGTTTTCACCCAATGCTGAGTTTGATTTGAACTTGAAAGAGTATGCAGCAGGTGATATCTATATTCCTCGAGGGTTATTGCTAACCTTTGCATATGAATCATTGATAACTAATGTGTTATGCATTTTAAAAGTAGTGAATTTCTCCCGCACTACAGTCAACTTCTTTGTAAATAGAGGCTTTAGACCACCACGATCTTAGCTTCATCACACATTGTTTGGTCCCAACAAAATAAGTATGCCCTAGCATGTTCCCCTAATAGTTTATCCATAATATGATCCAAGCTCTTATTTATTCTAGATGACCAAATTCCAACCTCAAAGTTTTGAAAACGAAACTGAAATAACTCCCTAGCATATGTCTTAAAAAATACTTCCTTCTTGTGTTTAAGGGCTCTTACCATTAAATCTAACCTTAGGTCCTGATCTTTTCCTACTGTCCACCATATCTGCTGGTAATTCATTAACAATCACTAATAACTTTTTTTCCATTTCCTTTTGTTTTGATGTGGCTACTTCATTTTCCTCTGCTCGAAGGAGTTGATAATTATCATTGAACTCATTTTCAAGTTCAACTTGGAGTTGTTAGGGCTCACTTTCAGGTAGAACTTAGTAATTATCATTCAATTTATTTTCAAGTTCAACTTCAACTCTGACGTATTAGGGCTTACTCTCAAGTGGTAGTTGACAATCATTCAACTCATTTTTAAGTTCAACTTTGATGCGTTTGGGCTCACTTTCAGGTGGCAATTGACCATTAAATCATTATAGTACTAAAATTACACAATAGAGGAACCCTTACCGATTGATTTTTTTTTGTTCTTTTAATGTTTACTGTTGCGGTAATTATATTAAAGCTTGATTTGACTATAGCAAAAGACGTTTCCAACATCAGCAACAACTTTTCCAATCCTACCTTAACTTCAGCTACCTAATGCTCTAACTTCGCTAATTGTTGCTCACAAAGCTGCTCTACTACTTTTCTTCTAGGTAACAGGTTTCATTGTACAATATTATGTCTTCTTGGGTTTGACCACCATGTTGTTCTTAGGCTTGACCACTATGCTTTTCATGATCAGCTATTGTAGTTCCTTGAAGAAGCTCCCAATCAAATGCTGAGAGATAATCATAGTAGGATTTTCTATCTCTTCATTAGCACTCTATTTAACCCTGACTCTTTTGCAAAACTTCGTTACCAGAGAAGGAAACCATATATTAGTCAGCCAATATTAATGGGTTTGTTATTCACGATACAGTAAATCTTGATCCAGGGATCTATTGGAACAACATTGTAATGGTTAATTGGAATTAATTTAGAGCAAAAAAATTGCAACCAAACCCGAGCTCCTTTATTAAAAGAATTTTTGTAAGTGAAACTGAATTCTTGTTGGATTTCTCATATCCTTACTCGCATATTGAACAAAAATAGTTTTAATATCGACGATTTTATCCATCATTTAAGCATACATATCAATTTTTAGTGCTACAGTACCATAAAATTGATTACGGAATCTTTGATCTAACTCAACCTTTCTATTCCTAATATTAGAGACCGTTTTCTCGCTCACTTGGGATGCATTGGCATATAACTCCCTAACCACTTGCATAGCTGCTAGGCAAGAGTGCTCTATGAATTTTCCCGACTCTAATTGCTCGATTATGTTTACATAATAAGTGTTCAAATTCTCAAACTCAAACCCTCTCTCCAGAACAACATGTTTCATACGCTTTCTCAATGTTTCATTGTAATAAGCTTTGGCCTTTTCATTTATAAATCTATTTTCGGTACCAACTGGGAAGGTGATGAAGTCTCTGCATCATTGTGTCTTGGAATTTTTTGCATTCTCGATAAGCCAAGACCTTCTGATTATAGTACTTTCCTCTTTACGACCATTTAAGGATTTTTTAGTGGAAGTTAAATTAGGGTTTCACTCATTTTCCTAAACCAAATTTATGCTAAAATAAATTATCTAGGAGCAAAATTATCAGTGAGCAAGATAGAGATTTGTTTTAAAACTTGGTGCTCTAATTTTACTTTTGCAAGTTTTAAAACTTGAACGTCATGTTCAAGTTGAGAGGTAAAACGACTCAATATTCCACATTTAAGGTAAAGGCTAAAGGGTTTAGGGTAGGAAAAAAGTTGCAGTGTGATTTAATTAACATAGAAAACCTTAATCAGTTAAAATGATTGACCTCTTTGTGTTTAACATGAAGAGTTTGGATGATGTTGGTAATCACGCTTTTTGTTGTATTAATCACCTAAAGTATAACTATTTAATATAAGGTTGTTGCAACGTGATAGCCTAATTACTGCGCCAGCTATTATGCTACTAATTTCTATAAACAATTATTCAATTATACTTTTAAATATCTTAATTGCAAAAATGTCGTGCTATTATCTTTATGCAACAGCATATAAACCTTTTCCACCCTATTAATTACAAAAGATTGCACTGTTCATTTAATGCTGTGCCACCTTAACTATTTGTAGTAAAAATATATCTGATAGTTTATCTACAAATATAGGAAAATATGGCAACAATATTGGTACAAATACAAATAATGCTTAATGAAGATATATTGGCAGTTTACTGTTACATAATATGAATTAGTGCTGGCATAAATAAATAAGGTTGATGGCTGTTTTGAATTTATTATAGCATAAATGAAGAAATCTTTACATGTATCCTATAAATTATCTATAAAATCATTGTCTCTTAAACTTTTTCATACAATCCTAAACCCACTTGAATTTTTATATCTAGTGCAAGGAATTTCAAAATGTTTCTCTAGACTCCGAGCACTATCTTGTCAAAAACCTCTTTAACAATCAAAGCAGGTAAATAAGGCCCAAAACGATTTTGTGTACTATAATCGTTATTCTTTTTAATGGACGTTTATTACGAATTAATTTTCCTATGTTTATTTACAAGATTTTGAAATATATAGGGACTTTTATAATCAACATCAAAGGCTTATCGAAGGACATTGCTACAGCCAAGGGATTTCAAAATCTCACATACAAGTTCCTAACTAATATGGAGGATAAGTTCGAGGCTTTCATTACCATTAACCCAATCGAAGGCAACTAAGATCTGAACCAATAGTTGTCAATAAAAGCTTTAGAGTAGACTAAGAAGAAGCTGAAAGGAATTCTATATAGCAGGCGATAAACCATATTTACACTAACTTTGGAGTGGAGATCGAGGACTACAACCCCTTAAATGTGAGAACTTACAGAGAGATGTAGAAAAAGCAAAAGTTTCTCATGTGCAAGAGGCACAGACCTTGAGGTGCTGTACAGGAGTGCCCACGAACTTGCACAACAGATACATTAGAGATATGAATGAGGGAATAAAATTTAAAAAGAATTTGAGAGAGAAGTTTCGATGTTTGTTGGCCAAGATAGTGTACTTTGGTTTATGGTTTCTCATTGATGGTGATGGTCCAAGTTGTTTTTATTATTCATGAAAGTTGATGGATTTTTATATATATGTTGATAGATGTTGATTAGTATTTATATACATGATTAAAGTTTATGCATGTTTATGTGTTTTAATACTTTGTGTTGATGGTTGATTTTTGTTTTAATGTTGTTTTAAGAATACAAATTTATGCTTGTATATTATTTGCATGGGAAGATGATATTATCTATATGAAGTTAAATTACTAGTATTAGGATGTACAAAAGTTTCCAAATCAACTCACCTCATGCGTTCCCATTCTTACCAACTTTTTATCTGTAAGAAATAGCCACATTCTCTGTTAAATCATTAGGGCATCATGTCCCATTATTTTCACATCCGAGGTAACTATATTTATTTTATTAATTTTCCCCTTTCATAGCTAGTTGCATTTATTTTCTCTTATAATCAATAAATGATGGTGACTGTTTGCAACCTTTTTGTTTCACCATTTAACACCATGTTATGTTTCATTGTTTCTTTTTGCATGACCAATTGATATTAATATAACTATATATACAAATTGATCAATTGGACTACCCTAAACCAATTTCAATTTTGAATTAGTATAAGTAAATTTATAATTTGATCAATTGGATAACCTAAAACCAAATTTAACTACAATTACTGTGATTAAATGTACAACTTATTAATTGGACAACTGATCACCAATTTCAACTAGACTTACCGTAAGTATGTCTAAAAGATTAACAATTTAATAATATATATTTATCAATTAGACAAAACTACTCACCCATTTAAATTAGTGTAACTACATATATGAATTCATCGTTTGAACTAGTAATCAGCAATTTCAACTACTAACAAATAATTTCGTAAATCGATGCATTGACATTATAATTGTGATAACATTATCTTCACCATCTAGTAATAAACAAGCATGTTGACATTACAAATGCTACGATGTTATCTTTACCCTCTACTAATGAACGATTTCTTAAACCAGCACATTGATATTACAATTGCTATTGTGCTATCTTTACCATCAATAACAAATAAGCACCCGGACATTACATATGCTATGGCATTATCTTTACCATCTACTAACAAATGATTTCCTAAATCGATGCCCTAACATTACAAATGCTACAGCATTATCTTTACCATCTACTAACAAACAATTTCCTAAACTAGTGTGCTAACAATACAAAATTATGTAGGTTATCTTCACTATCTACTAACAAACTATCTCTTAAACTAGCACGTTTACATTACAAGTGCTGTGGCATTATCTTCACCATGGAATATTGGTAAGTTCATTAAACTGACACATTAAAATGTAAATAGGACTGCGGCATTTATTCCACTTATTGTGGAATTGAGTTTCATGAATGTTATGGTGTATATATGTTTAATAAATTCAAAAACACAATAGATATATAACTGACATCTCAATTAACAGCAACAGATGTATAATTAATGTTTCAATTAAAAATTAGAGTTCTATAACTTTTGAAGTGTAAATATTTGGAGGTTACAGAGAAATAAAATGCATGGATTATGTGAAATATATAGAATCATCGATCGCGGATAATTTTAACATCTAACTTTCTTGGCTTAGTCAATTGAAAAAAACACATTTGTTTATAATTCATAGTTGATTGTTCGCAATGAATTTCCTCTATCCTATTAACAGAGCCCTGTTATGGTTATTACATTATAATTGACGTGCCATTTTTTCACCTTTCGCTCAACCAATAGAACAAATGATGCATGATGGGGTGGTAAGTGATTGTGAGTGAATTTTGTAGGAACATGCTACAATTTGATTGTTAATTAGTGCAACTACATTGTATATGATGTTTAAACTGTTAACAAAAAAAACCCCATACTATACATTACCAAACGAAAAGCTGGATTTTCCGTTGATGGGACTATCGTGTATTCAAACTTTGGCCTCACTCTTTTAAACTCTTCTGTCTCGAGGTCAATAATCTTAGGTTTAATTTTACTATTGATGGGACATCTTCATCTCTTACTTTTGCTTTTTCAAAAGTTTAGGATTGAAGGAAAATAAAATATAAGTAATAGATAAAAAAAATTTTAGGGTTAAGAATTGTATATTGAATGTAAAAAGCATTGTAAGGTCTTGCGATTTCTTGCCAATAGTGGCCCAACTATCTTGATTGATCCATATTTTTTTTTTGAAAACTGATACTTCGAATCTTTACTAAGATTATAGTAAAAGACGATCAAATCTTTTGGCTGAATGTTATTTTCATTTACAAATCTCCTTCAGCCATTAATAAAGAATAATATATTATCTTTTTTAATAAACGTTATATGTTGCATAAACCCTAGTGGACTTTTGACTTTAACAATCATATATGTTTTTGAAATTTTGGATATAATGAATGGCAAAGTCATAATAGTATTTTTTTTGTAATAGTTTATGTATTAAAATTCCTAAGTGTATATGAACCTTAAATAAATAAAACCCTAAACCTATCTACATTAGGGTTATACCAAAAATTCTGCGTCAATAATGCTTGGCAGCATAAATTTAAAAAATTGCACAACTGTCTCAATATTTCATTTTCATTTATCTGAATGGCAAAACTAGCACTAGATTTAAAGGGTCAACATGATTTTCTTAAAGACGGCTGACTTTAAAGTTTTTTTTAATTAGGTTTTTAGGGTAAAAGCTAAACCTTTGCCTTTTAATATCCCTTAAGAATAGGTTCCTTTGCGTTTTAATATCCCTTGAATGTCTAAAACACTGAAAGAAGTAGCATTTAATCATACTTTTATTTAATCGCGTTAATCACATAAATATTGCACTTTTTAAGTTGATGTCATGACATATACAGCTTTTCAATGCCATGAATGTTGCTCAATTTTTTAAGAAATTCCTCTTGAATGCCATGTCTTTTATCCTCTACTAAAGTAGTCACTAACTCTAAGCACTAATTTTTCTTTCTCTTAATTACCATTCATGAAGAATCTCAGTATGCATATCCTTTCTTCACTTGATTTGACAATTTATCTATATTTATGGGGAAGTTTGACACTTATATCGTTTAGAACGATTCAACTGACGTAGCATAGATATGGCAGTTAACTAATTCAATTAATGAAATTACAAATGGAAAAGGTTTACGAATGTTTTTCATTTAATATTTGATAAATGAATCAATTTGTCTATATATCCTCTAGATAGTTTATAGAATGTCTACAAAATTATCATCTGCTAAAGTTCATCCATTAGTTAACCTGTTTTCGCTTTCACACTGACTGCAAGCAATTTTAGAGGGTTTCTTGCACTTCGAATATTTTATTCTCAAACCAATCTTAAACCACCAAAGAAAGTAAATAGTACAAAAACCATATTCCCTAAGCTCTAATTGTTATTCATGTTAATAGTTATTTATTATGAAATGATTTTTTTGTATGCTTTTCTACAGGATTTTTGAATATATGGGGACTTTTAGAATCAACTTCCAAGGCTTATTATAAGACATTGCTATAGCCATGGGATTTCATAATCCTATTTATGATTTTGTGACTAATGTGAAGAACCAGTTCAAGGCTATCATAGCATCAACCTAATGGATGCCAATCAAAAGCTGTAGTCGATAGTTATTGACGGTCCAACCTTTTTTTTTTGGACCAACATGAAGTAGAAAAGAATTCAATACCTAGGTGCTAGACCTAAACGCGGGCTAAGTTTGGGGTGGACATAGACCACTACAATAGTGGACACATACAAGCCGACTACAACTTGTACGAAAACCAAAAGTTTCTCACCTAGAAAGCCCTATAGACTTTGAAGCACTGTGAGGAAACACATATAGAGATACACAACATGTATATAGCAGAGATGAACGAGGTAACTGAATTCAAAAGGAAAATGAGAGAAAAGCTTTAAGCTTTGTTGGCTAAGATATCCTGATTTAGTTTGGTTCATCTTGTTTATGCTTATTCCAGGTTTTTGGTGTTGATAATTATTCAGGGCTTTTATATATGATGGATTTGTCGCATGTGTTCCTTTTTTTTATGGTGGATATTAACCTTCCATGGGTTTTTTATGTGTTAATGGATGTTGTTTTGTTAACTTCTAACTGATTATAATCGAGTAAATACAATTTCTTTAAATAAATTTTGCATACATTGATTATTATGTTAATGTTGTTTTAAGAATATAGCTTCTTACTCGTATATTATATACATGCAAACATGATATTACATGCATTAAGCTAAATTAGAAATAAGATTTATGAAAATTGTCAAAATTCACATTACATAATCATTTTAGCTCTAATAACCTATCTCGAATCCTTTTTTTTTCCTTTTCCAATTACTAATATTGTAATTAGTCTACATCATATGTTCCCATTCTTCCCAACTTCTTTATTTATAAGAAATAGCTACATCCTCTCTTAAACCATTGGTATGCTATCCCATCATTTTCATATCCAAAGTAACAGCTATTTGTTTACTTATTTCCTTTCCCTAGCCAACTGCAGGCTGAATCTATTCTGTCTAATAATCAATAAATGACGGTGGCTGTTTACAGCTTTTTTGTTTTAGCAACTCATCTTACATACTTTCTTTTTTCTGTTGTAGACATGTATTTTATGCAAAATCATGTGACAGATTGATAATATTCTTTTGGTTTAGGGACCCAATGTGACTATAGTTTATTTTAAGAGAATTAGTTTAAGCAGATATACAAATTCATCAATTGGACTGCCTTATACCAATTTCAATGTTCAATCAGTGCAAATCAAGTAGAAATAGTGTAACTACATTTATTAATTGGTCAATTGGAAAATCGAAAACAAATTTAAAGCTGAATTATTATAACTAGATGTACAATTCGATGATTCCCTCAATGAATTTCAACGTTCAATTAGTATATATCAAGTACAAATTAGTTGATTGGACCATTGTTAACCAATTTAAAGTATAATTAGTGTAACTACATGTACGATCGATGAATCCCTAAACTAATTTAATGTTTAAGGTGAAACTTAAGTACAAATAGTGTAACTACATGTATAAATTGGTCAATTAGGCAATCATTAACCATATTAAAGTAACTACATGTATTAATGTAATTTTATGTACAATTTGATGAATTGGACTACCTTGAACCAATATCAATATTCATGTAAGTCAATAACAAATGTTGTAACTTGGTTAATTGGACAATCATTAACCAATTCAAAGTAGAATTAAATGATAACTAGATGTAAAAAAATCATCAATTAGACTAACCTAAACCAATTTCAATGTTCAACTACTATAAGTGAAATACAAATTAGTAAGATATCCTAAATCAATGCATGGACACTATAAATGTTGTGGCCTTATCTTCCTATTGCAAAAATATAAATATTGTAGTGTTAACTTAATCCGCACGTTTTTCAAGAAGTTTCCTAAATTGGCATGTTTAATCTAGCAATTGTTGCATCATTTATTTTAGTTGCTATGCAAAATATAAATGCCGTGCCATAATTACAAATCATCAGGCTGAATCATAATAAAGTGCCACAACTTTACATGGACCACCATGACCTATGTTCAATTAATTCATGATACGCCACATCGCTTATTCAGAACCTTATGTTGATGCTCATAAAAGGTGCATTGATATTGCCTCTATACAAAATTAATTTATCAGCTAAATAGAATTGCATGGAATGAGAGAAACTTTTTTTTCATAAATATTAATTTATCAGCTAAACAACATTCAAGCTTAGGAGTACACATAATTGTCTAAATGGGTAACAAACTTCAATATTGTAGAGAGTTAGATACTATGCTAAAAAAATGTCTACCCCTAAACTCATTAGATTAGCCTGGCATATGCCAATATTGCATCTATACAAAATCATATGCAGTAAACCAATCTTTAAACAGTAAGCCCAACCCATCAAAGAGTCCAATACTCAAAATTAACTAATACTCCATTGCAAAACTAATACCATCCATATATATTAATTTCCATTTATACGCTTCATAATGTTATTGTGCTTCTTATTTAGATGTGGGAAACTAGCATGCAAGCCAATTGGGCATGGTTTTTGTGGTTGATTTCCTAGATGAAAAAACATAAATCTATTAAGTCAATATCAAAAAAATACATCATAATTGTTATGCTAGATAATAAACTATATACCATTAATCAGTAGTCTCTAGAATACATGCCTATTAGAAAATGATTATGAATATGTTGCAATCATACTTAAGCTCTAAAATGAATTTAAATGTTAGAACAAGTAAGGCATAGGGAATAACCACCACTAAGTTAGAACCTAAACTTAAGTGTTCTCTTGCCTCGGAACACTATCGAGTATAATAACAGGCCCTATGGTTATATCTCTAAATTCTTGACATTTTATTTTAAATGAAAGATTTTTGAACATCTCATTACAGAATTTACCTACAAATTTAAATACAAATTCCCTAAACCTCTAATATGTTAAGCATTTTAACATTAGCATTAAATTCCTACATAATAGATATTGCTCACCACTAATGTTTCTTAATGCCTTCTTGAGGAATTACTGTCGCAACTTAGCCCAGATATAAATCCTAACTAGCCTGACTTAAAATGGCGGATGTACACCTTATTTCTATATATATTTATATATGTATATATCATTATTTTTCTTTTGTTTGAAGGGCTATATATCATTATTTTTTTTTTTGCTCTGGAGATTGAGTTTTGAAGATAAATTGCTTACTTGACTTCTCTAAACAGTCATTATAAAATGGCCATTTTTTTTTGAGTCACCACAAATCTATTTTTGCTAGGTTATATTGGTCACCTACCAGAGCTTGTATTTCTAGGGTTGTGAAACCTTTAAAAACAAACTTTGAGGTCTATGCTCACACCAAAGATCACTTGAAAGAGTCAAGGAGTCGATTACAATCACAAGTAAGGATCAACCTTCTTATGATGCTTGGCAATTGGTACCTTATTAACCATGTGTTAACATAAATGTTGATTTTTATTCAATTTCAATATTCAATATTTAATTATAATTCCTATATTTAAAAATAAAATTTTATGAAACAAATTTATTATTCTAAATTAAAATATCTTCACACCCTTCTAGAAGACCAGAAGAACATGAAAGTTTCCATCATTCTCTTTTATACCCTGCTAGAGAGCCGGTGAAATACGAAAGGTTTTAAAAATCAAAATATCTTTTGTACTCCATTGGAGAACTAAATACCAAAGGTTTTATTTTTTGAAATTTGAAAAAATCTCGATTTTCATATTTTTAAAAGGATACCTTGTTATTAAAATAATCCATAGAACCTCTCTCATATGCTAAGAGAAATTTCACGTGTTATTCTACTATCAAAGACATTGCCTTAGATTTGCAAAAATTCCTTAAAACCTGTATGTGGTCGATAAGACTAAAATGTATTTTAAAGTACTTTCGACATGAAAGTATCTTAGTATCTCTAAATGACTCGATTCTAAAATAAATTAAAGAAATGTCATTAAAGTGATATAAGTATCCCGATACCCTAAAAGATTCTAAAACTTTGTAGACAAATGAACCTATTCCTACTATACACCTTTGACGTATAAGTATTCTGATGATCACATAAGACTTGGCTCTAACGTAAGTTACTAAAATACCCCTAAGATCTACCTTCGACATAGAAGTATCTCGATAATCTTAGAAAACTTCATAACTTTATAAACGATGAACCTATCCCTTGCACTTTCGACATATAAATATCTCGATGATAATAAAGGACTCGATTTTAGGAAAAATTACCAAAATATCTTTAAAATGTACCTTTGACCAATAACTATTCCAGCACTTGGAAGACCCAAAAATGATATGAAATGACAAGTATACCTTCCATGGGTAATTTAGGCATCAAGATTGACCAAAATGCAAAAATTACTAATAGGCCCCTAAATTTTTTAAAATTACATTTCGTAACCTTACCAGAAAACTAGAGGAATACAAAAAGTTTTAATATTTTCTATACCCTTTTGGAAGGCCAGAGGAATGTTAAAATATTCTTAAAATGTTAAAAATATTTCAATAATTGTAAAATGCAATGTTTTCTAAATGACCCCTAAACTTTGCAAATTTTGCAAAATAGTTCATACACAAAAAACTCAAAATTAAACACAAATTTATCACAAAAAATCATGGAAATTATATCAAAAATCACATCTTAATTCGACCAAGCACCTATGTCCTTAGAACAAAAATTTTGCAATTTTGCAAATAGGTTC
Source organism: Adansonia gregorii (assembly GCA_038382025.1). Classification (NCBI taxonomy): domain Eukaryota; kingdom Viridiplantae; phylum Streptophyta; class Magnoliopsida; order Malvales; family Malvaceae; genus Adansonia; species Adansonia gregorii. The sequence goes on along the minus strand of JBBYHO010000018.1, from coordinate 11,325,530 downwards.
TTAAACTTTTTTAAATTACAAAATAGCCCTAAATTGGTAAAGAGTGCATAAAACACATTCAAATATAGTAAACGGAGCATGAAAACACTTCTAAAGGTGTCTACACGATTCGGCCAAGCTTAGATGGCCCTAAAAAAATTTTTCAATTTTTGCAATTTAGTCACTAAAATTTTGATATTTACAAAATAACCTAAAAAATCCAAACATCACCGCCAAGTTCATACATGGTTTGGCCGGCATATTTTTTAGCAAAATAACTTTTTTCATCACATTTTTCATGCATATTAATATAAATATGTGTTATAATTTTTACTAAGCATAAAAAAGCGTAAAAACACAATAAATAACGAATAAATCGTTGTAAATCAACATGAAAATATTAAGAAAAATAACATAAACAAGTATACGTGAAAATAAAAATAAACATATTAACAAACACAAATAATCTCAATGAAGATCAAACTATTTAATATAAAAATTAACTAGAATAACAAAATCAAAAACTTTAATCATAGTCATCATGCTTGGCCTTTCAATATGAATCAAAATTCATGAGCATTAGTATTCATCAGGCTCATTAAAAAAATGAATCAAACAAGAAATGAACAAAATTAAAAATTATACAAGAAAATACCTTGAAAAAGCTTGAAAATCTAGAAATTTTTAGTGTTTTCTTTGTTTTTTCTCTCATGGAAAGCTAAAGCTTCCAAAATTAAGAAACCATCCCCTATTTATAGATGATGGAAGTGAGCCAAGGGCTGAACAAAAAGCCCTTGGCCGAATGGTTCGTAGAATTTTCTAGGATTTTTTTCTTTTCTTTTCTTTCATTTAACATTTATATAGTATTTTATTTTTAGATTTAGATTTGATTTAAATTAATTATTCTTGTCATTTTGTGGATTGCATCATGCATGAAATCATCAAACTCTAGAGATATGAGAGAGAAAAAATTAATTTGAATAAAAACAAATTATGAAGACTAAATTGTAATGAATAAAAATTATGTGTTCAAATAATAAAATTTTACATAATAAATTTAATTAATAATTTAATCAAAATAAGCTTCTTAAGCTTGTTAAAAATAAAAAATAGGCTCATTTTGAAAAATTATAGGCTTATCGACCCCAATAGAAAAAATTACAGGCTTTAGGGCTCATAAAATGGAAATTTTCAATTTAGCCTGTAAAAGTAAAATTAATAAAATTTCCATATAAAAATTCAAAAGAGAATTTTTGAAAAATTTTATGTGCAAGAAAAAGACTATTAAAAGTTTCAAACTCATAAAATTTTACGAGCAAAAACCTTTTGAAAAAAAATTGTTATTTAAAAAGAAAATGTAAAACTCATAAAATAAATTAAATTTTTTAAAATTAATTTAATATAAATTTCATGAAAATATTAGTAGAACTTTAAAAATTATAAACCCAAAAAAATGCCCCTGAAAAAATTTGAGTAAAAAACTCCATCTCTTGAAAACAAAAAAAGTTTCAAAGATATGTTTAAATTTTATAAAAATAAATTTTATCCAACACATTAATTAAAATATTAATTTATAAAAGCATTAAATATGGAAACTTGAAACCGAAATGATTTTTACTAAAAAAATTTCACGAGTATAATACTCGTGGTGCTATGAAAGATTCAAATTTAAGTCCTAAAATTGATAACTTTATAGCTTGTAGTAAAAAATGCCAATTCAAATTTTTCCTTGAATATTTATGATTTTTTGGAGTGAGTTTCAGTATAAATATTGTGCAAATATCGATAAAAGTATACAAAGATCAACTTTTCAAATTTTTGAAAAATTTTCAAAATTCCTAAAAATAAGAAATTTAATCATGATAACATCTACAAAAACAAATTTCAAGATTTCAAAAGAATAAATTTAAAAACTAATTTTTCACCTTGATGTTTATCTTTTTTATCCAATATTTATTCTCTGCGACCCTTGAAATGGCAATTTTTCTATCATGTGTATATGCAACTATTTAGATATGATTGAATCAGTCTTAAAATTAATCACCTCACCTAAAAAAAGTTTATACTTACAAGCGGCCATTAAGTTCTTGGTTTCAAATTTTTTTAGATGATTAGGGAAGGGCTCGGATAAATTAGTGTCAACAGCTGCCCCTCTTTGGTTATTGTTGAGAATTAAGAATAGGGCAAAGACCAAATAGACACAATTTTGTTCAGGCCGCACTAATCTTTTTTAAATTTTTTCATGTATATATACATACACCAACTGGATTGTAGAAAATGTAGGAAAACTCCATCGATCTTTCTGCTTAACTGAACGAAGTTGCCTTATATCCTACTTCACCTACTTTATGGTAGGATCACATTAAAAGGATATCCTTCAAATCTTTCTTCACCTATCTAACATATGATCACGTGAAAAGGTCATGGATTTCTTCAAAGCCTTATTCACCTACCTAACATAGATCGCATAAAGAGGTGAGCCTTTCTTCAAAGCCTTATTCACCTACCTCACATGGGATCACATGAAGACATCACCTACCTAACATAGGATCACGTAAAGAGACGATAGATTTCTTCAAAACCTTTTTCATTTACCGAAAATATGATCGCATGAAGGCCATTTTTAATACATCATAAGGATTTCTATATGTCATTAAGGCCTCATCAATCTAAACTTCATTATTGCCAATTTCTTTTCTTTTTAAAGTCTTTGAATTTCACCATTATAGACTTGAAAATAAAATTTTCTTAAATGCTTCAAATTTCACCATTGAAGACTTAAAAACTTTTTTAATGCTTCGAATATCACCATCAAAGCTCTTAAAACTTCTTGGAATGCTTCAAATATCACCAATGAGGCTTTAAAACCTCTTTCAAATACTTTGAATATCATTATCGAAGATTTGAAAATTCTTTGAATATCACCATCGAAGCTTTGAAAACTCTTTTGATTGTTTCAAATATCGCCATCGAAACTTCAAAAAATCTTTTGAATACTTCAAATATAACCATTAGAGCTTTGAAAGTTCTTTTTTCTTAAATGCTTCTTTTATCACCATCAAAGTTTTAAAGAAGTATGTAATGATTCCAAAGATAATAACCTTTTTTGCAAAAATTAAATGATAGAACTGCACAAGAAATCCAACTATTGAGAATAATGCAAATGCTTATGGAATGATGCAAATGTAAGTATCAATGAAATGTACATGCATAAGAAATTATGCAAATACCAATACCACTTAGATGGTACAGATGATTATAAAATGATGCAAGTATGACATATTAAATGAAGCACATATCTAGGAAATGAAACTCTTATTTAATCCTCTCATGTCCCAAGAAAGACCACTCTCTTTTTCAATCTATTTACAACATCTTGCCCCAATAAATTCCCATTTTATCTTGTTTTTCTTCTCCATAAGTCAAGTACAATCCTGGTTTTATACCCTTTAACCAAGAAGACCTTTGATTTTTTGCATTACACATTTTAAAGTTTTTATATTGAAAAATGTATTTTTTTTCAAGACTTCAGGGTTAAAAGCATGTGATGTCCAAATCTTTTGAATACTAATGATCCTTTGTTGAAAAATTTTTTGAATTGTAATCTATCTTTCCCAAAATGGGTTAAAGAGCTTAAAAAAACTTGGGTTAGGAAAAAAATTCAAAGGGCATAAGATATATGCCCTATTTTCTTAGGCACGAATGGATCTGATCGTATGAAGTATGTATTTCTTTGAAAATTAGACAAATTTGATATTCCTTTAAGTCTCCTTACTATTAGCATTTCGACGAGTACCAAAGGGTTTAGAAACAAAAGGTCAAATTAGAAAAAGGATGGACTTAATTTTTAGAGTTAATTTCTCTAATTAAAAGATGGCCACTTAAGGTAGTTGCAAATTTTTTTGACACCCCTGAATTTCTTTAAAAAATGGTTATTCTCTTGCAAAATTTTGGTAATTTCCATATATGATATCAGTGATTTTTCCTTACTTTGCTCTAGACTGCCCATTTATGGGCTTTTACATTCTTTTCATTTTTTTTCTTTTCATTCTTTTTTTCTACCCTATCATATTCTTGAGGACTTAAAAATCATCTACAAAGATGAATTTTCAAAGGATTTCCTAGGAATAACCTAATAACTTAAAGAGCTATGTTTAATCAAAATGGATTTGTAGGAATGTAACGTAAGTCATGGTTCAAAGTTTAGAAAGAAAGGATAAATATGCCGAAATTACGTATTTGAGGATAATTAAATCAAGGATCATTTCCTTCAAAAGGAATTGAATCCAACATATTTTTCAGGATGAACAAATCTTAATTTCTTTATATTTCGCTCTTTTTTTCATTTTTCTTTGCTTTTTTCTTTTTTTTCATTATATTTCTTCATTCCTTATTTCTGAAAGAACTTGAAATTTTCTTCATTCTTTATTTTGAACATTTGAACTTCAAATTTGAACTTTCTTCGGTCTTAATAGTTTGCCTCATGGTATTTGACCTATTTTTCTTACAAGTTTAAAATGAAATTTGCTCGTTCTAATCTTGAAGCTTTACTTCATTTGCCCTCTATTATGGAGGGTAGTCTTTGATTAGGGTTTAATGAAACAATAAATTGTCAGGCTTAAAAGGGATTGTAAAGGGACTAATTTTTTGCTTTTGTGAAAGGATAGAGAAAGATGGCCATTTGTCATTTCAAGCAAAGCCATTTAAATTATCAAGTTTTTTTGCTAGGAGAAAATGATGGTTTTCTCCTTTTGAAATCATTTTAAGTGTCTTAACAACATGGTGTTGCACTCAGTTTTTCAATTTTTTTCTTCTTTTTTTTCTTGCAAATATTCATATACATATTCCCTTTTAGTGTATCACCAATAGGAAATCAATTAATGCAAAGACTTGCATATGCAAGAAAAATCCTACGCTTGATTCTTCAAAATTTGCAATGATGGGTGTTAGGCTATATTTAAAGTGACCGAAAAGAAGTAAGGCTCAAAAAGGTTTCATTAGGAACATGAGGGCAATTTTTTGTCCTACCCTAAAACATAGGTAGTAAGTAACTTCCAAAAAATGGTCACAAAATTTCATTTTTTAAAAGAAAAAAGTAAAAAAGAAATGAGGATTTTAGGCACAATCGTGGTACACATCTAACTGCAACTATTAGGTTACCTAAAAAGGGATTTCATTTGTTTGATCTTTAGAGAAACTCATAAATTCTTGGAAACTTCATTCTCTAACTCTTTATCTTATGGAACTAAGTTGTTAAGATGAATCATTCACTCGACGTAACCCTAAATAGTTGTTACAAAATGACTATTTACTTTTGAGTTACCACTAATCTATATTGGCCAGGTCAGATTCATCACCTACCAGAGTTCATATTTTGAAGGTTATGAAACCCTTAAAAATAAACTTCGAGATCTACAATGATACCAAAGATTGGGTGAAAGGGTTTGGGAGTTAGTAAAAATCGATCCCTTTCATGGCATATGCAAATTGTACCGTATTAATTACGTATTAACTTAAATTTTTATTTTTATTCAATCTCAATATTAGTATTTAATTATAATTCCATATTTTTAAATTTTCCAAAATCTCAAATTTATTATTTTGTATAAGAAAATCAAGTTTTTAATTTTTTTCAAAATCACAATATCTTTCGCAACCTATTGGGGGACTGGAGGAACATAAAAGGTTTTATCACTATATTTCGCACCCCACTAGAGAGCTGGAGGAATACAAAAAATTTTTAAAAATCAAAATATATTTCATACCCCACTAAAGGGTCGAAAGAATATAAAATGTTTTATTTTTACGAAATTAGAAAAATCTTGATTTCTCATTTTAAAAAGGATATCTCCTTATTAAAATAATTCATGAAACCCTTTTCATATGCTAGGAAAAATTTCATCTACTACTTTAACTCTGAGACATTGCCTTAATTTTAAAACTTCTAATTTTATAAGAAATAATAAAAATTTATCTTAAGACCTAGTTTTAACTACACATGCGAAACTAGATTCAAAGGATCTGAATATGGTCGATAAGACCAAAATGTCTTCTAAAATACTTTTAACATGAAAATATTTACATAACTCTAGGGGACTCGGTTCTTAATGCAGAATTACTAAAATGACCTTAATGTATACATCGATGTGAAAGAATCTCGATAACTTTAAAGGACTTGACATCGCTATAAAAAAATATGAACCTATCCCTAGTATGCATATTTGACATGAAAGTTTCCCAATGATCATATGGGATGCAATTATAAGATAAATTACCAAAATACCCCTAAGGTGTACCTCTAACATATAAGCATCTCAATAACCCAAAAAGATTTGATGACATCATAAATGATGAATCTATTCCTATTATACATCTTTGACATACAAGCATCTCGTTCATCACATAGGACTTGGTTTTAATTTAAATTACAAAATATCCCCAAAATCTACTTTTAACATAGAAGTATCTCTTTACCATGAAAAACTTAATATAATTATAAAAGAGTGAACTTTTTTATGCACCGTTGACATGGAAGTATTTTGATGATCATAAAGGATACGATTCTAAGGTTAATTACTAAAATGCCTCTAAAATATACGTTCAACATAGAAGTATCGCGATACCCTAGAGGACTCAGTAATGATATGCAATGATAATTTACCTTAAATTGGTAGCTTTGACATCAAATATGACCTAAAAAGTAAAAATTGCTATTAGGCCCTTAAATTTTTTAAAATTATATTTTGGCCCAAAAATGGCTAAAAATGCTACAAATGTTCCAAAATGACCAAAATACCCTAAATTGGTAATTTTGTATGAGAAATGACCTACTTAACATTCATATGCAAGGTTTACTAAAAGGTCACCAAACTTTCTAACTTTGTAAAATAGTCCCTAAATAAAATAAAACACAAAATCAACATGGAAAATCACCAAGTATCATAAGAAATATATAGCCAAGTATCTTTAGCCTTGGAACAGTACTTTTTATTTTTTTTACAAATAAGCCCTTAAGCTTTTTAAAATTGTAAAAAAGCCCCTAAAAGGCTAAAAATGCATATTATGCATTTAAACAAGTCAAAAGTGCATGAAATACACTTCCAAAGTTCTATCAATCATTTAACCAAATTATGCAACCATAGAAAAAATTTTTAGCTTTTGCAGTTAGTCCTTAAAGCACAAATAAACATTAGACATATCAAAATTAACATGGAAAACATGTAAAAATCACAAGGAAGGTTCCATCAAGTATGGAAATACCTTTCTAAGCTCTTAAAAATTTTGGAAAAATTATTTTTAGCCCTTGCAAGTTTCAAACATCACAAAATAATCCAAAACATCATAAAATCAAGCATGAAAATTTCAAGGGCCTTTATCATATTCGGCCAACCCATATAACCATAAAAAACAATTCATTACATAATTTCATGAATATCAATATAAATACATTTCCTAATTTCAGATATGCAAGATATCATAAAAAATAATAAACATATCAACACACTTCATCTACAATCAACATGATAATATTAGGGAAAATAGCACGAAATTATATACATAATATCATAACATAATTTCTACAACAAAATATGTATTTTCATGACAAAATCAAATTATTGCTAATAAAAATCAAATATAACAATTAAATGAAGAAATTGCTTTTGGCTTCCAAAATTTGGCCTTTCAACATGTCTTAAAATCCATGAGCACAAGTGATCACTAAGCTCGCTAAAGGGATGAAATATGATGGAAAAGGAAGAGTACAAGTGAAAATCACAATGAAACTACCTTTAATAGCTTGAAAACTTACATAAAAGATTGAAAATACTAAGCAAAATGGTGCTTTTTTGCATGAAAGCCATTAGCTATTCTTGAAACATCCTCCCTCTAGTTATAAGAGGAAGTTTGACCAAGCTCCTAAAAAAATCCTTTGGCCGAATGGCCGTGTCTCTTTTCATTTCTTTTTTTTTTTGGTTTTTATCCATTAATAAGATATTTATTAATTTGATAAGGCTTAATTAATTAATTTTGCCATTTTGCCTAAATCATCGTGCAAGACATTATTATTTGAAACCATGGCTTTCCCCATAATTATGGAAACAAAGCTTAATTAGATAAAAACAAGTTAGGAAAATTAAATTGTAACAAATTAAAAATTATATATTCATGGAATAAAATTTCATATAACAAATTTAATTAAAAATTTAATCAAAATGCGCTTATTGGTCTTGTTAGAAATAAAAAATGGGCTTCCCAGGCTTGTTGGAAAGTTAATGGGCTTATTGGGCCTATTAGAAAAGTAAATCAGTTTTAAGGCCCATGAAATGAAAAAAAAATTGGTCCAATAAAACTAAAACTAAAAAAAAAATTCTCATTAAATTAGAATTTTTATGTGCAAGAAAAAGGCTACTAAAAAATTCCAAACTCATAAAAATTTACCAGAAAAAAATCATTGTGGATGAAATCATATTTCATAAAAATGAATTAGAATTTCAAAGAGCTAAGTCCAAGCCATTTTATTGAAATGTATAAAGATATTTAAAATTCTAAACTTTAAAAATTTTACGAAAAAATTTTATAGATAAAAATTCATCTTTAAAATATAAGAAAATTCTAAAAATACATTCAAATTTATAAAAATGAATTAAATTCAACACATTACTCAAAATATTAATCTATAAAAATACTAAAGATGAAAACCTAAAATTCAAAACAAATTTTACCAAAAAAATTTTATGACCATACCACTCGCAGTACTATGAGAAATTGAAAATTAATAAATAAATTTGACAAATTACCACGTCATCGCATAAAATGCCAATATAGAGTTTTCTTGAATATGTCTATTATTTAAGGTGAGTAGTGACATAAATACTGCCCAGGTATTAGTAAAAATATATGATAGTTAACTCCTAAAATTTCACCAAAAATGTCAAAAAATCACCAAAAATGGGAAATTTACCATAACATTTTAAACAAAAATTAATTTCAAAATTTGAGAAGAAAATATTTGAAACTATTTTTTCTCTTGAATATTGGTCTTTTTTATTCAAAAATTATTCTCTATGATCCCTAAAATTGCACTTTTTCCATCACGTGCATACATGACTAAGTAGGTTATGAAAATGCCTAGTCCACCTAGCGGAGGTTGGCCTCTACAAGGGCAGCCACTAGATTCTCAATTTTGAATAAGTAAAATTATTAGAAAAAGGGCTCAATCAAAATTAGGTGTCTATAATTACCTCTCTTTGGCTGTTGTTGAGAATCGGGAATAGGGCAAAGACCAATAGACATGATTTTGTTCGGACCATAAAATCGTTAAGAAAAAACTAAATTAAGCTAAATATATACATTAAAATAAAATAAAATAAAATAAATAAGGGTAAAACCTAGGTTAGGTTATAACTAGGGTAAAACCTAAATCTAAAAGGTTGACTGGGGTAAAACTATGACAATCAATAGGTGACCAAGGCAAAACCTAAGTCTAAATGGTTGACTTGGGTGGAACCTAAGTCTAAAGGGTTGACTAGGGCAGAAACTAAGTCTCAAAGGAATTAATCGGGGTAGAACCGTGATAGTCAATAGGGTGACTAGGGCAAAACCATAATAGTCAAATGGGTGACGAAGGTGGAACCTAAGTAAAAAGGGATTGACCAAGGTGAAAGCATAACAGTTAAATGGATGACCAAGGCGATACCCAAGTTTAAAGGTTGACTAAGGCAAAACCATTATGTTAATAGGGTGATTAAGGCAAAACCTAAGTCTAAAAAAGTTGACCAAGGTAGAACAATAATAATCAATGAGGTGACCAAGGTGATACCTAAGTCCGAAGGGTTAACCAATGCGGTACCTATATTTAAAGGGTTGATTAGGGCGAAATTATGATAGTCAATAGGGTGACCAGAGCGATGTCTTAGTCTAAAAGGTTGGCTAGGGTGGAACCATAATAGTTAATGGGTGACCAGTGTGATACATAAGTCTAAAAGGTTTATTAGGATAGAACCATGATAGTTAACAGGGTGACCTAGGTGATACCTAATTCTTAAAAGTTGACTAGGGCGTTACCTAAGTCTAAAAGGTTTATTACGACAAAACCATGATGGTCAGTTAGATGACTTAGGCGATGCTTAAGTTTGAAAAGGGTTGACCAGAAGGTACCATAATAGTCAACAAGGTGAGCAAAGCAATACTTAGGGCAGAAATAATTGACCAGGGCAAAACCATAGTAGTCTACCAAGTGACCACAGTGATACCTACGTTTAAAAGGTTGACCAAAATTGCTCTTAAGTTTAAAGGGTTAACTAAGGTAGAACCATGATAGTCAATGGTGTGACTAGGGCAATGTTTAAGTCTAACCAAGGCAAAATCGTAATAGTCAATAAGGTAACCAAAGCGATACCTGAGTCTAAAAGGTTGACCAAAGCAAAACCATGAGAGTCAACAGAAGTGACCAAGGCAATACCTGAGTTTAAAGGATTGACTAGGGCAAAACCATAATAGCCAACAAAGATGATAATGTCTAATATTCAAGTGGTTTGAAGGGATGTAAGACTTACCTTTTGATTTTAAGGAACTTAGCATACTAAATAGTTTTTTTTCCAATATCAGGCTTAACTTTTTGATCTGCAAACATCAAATGCAAATGGAAATACATGTAGAGTGCATATGATGAATTCTCATGATTTTATTATACAATTAATAGGTTTCATTATGGACAACATCTGATCCAACCTCATTTGAACTTGAATGCATTTTTAGAATAAAATGTAATAACTATTTCTTTTTTTCATTTGGTGAAGTGTGTGTGCGCCTTTCCTTGGAGTTAAAGGCATTTTCTGAAAATGTTATGAATATTTCTTTTGTCTTTTAGTAAGGAAGCTTATGCGTATGCTTGAAGTTGAAGGTTTAAATTGTTAAAGATCGATCTCATGTTTGCCCCTTGAAATCCTTCTTCTAATTTTAACTTTAGGAATTTAAGAATTATTTGATTTTTCCTAAAAATGCCCAAATAATGAATTAGTGTTTATTAATTTTATGCAGTTGGATAAGAGTGAACATTTTACTGCTTGAAGCATATTTCTTTTAAAATAATGAAAAGTATCACAATTCATCCAGATTCTAGGATTTACGAAACAAGATCATCTTGTCATTCTAACCTAAGGAAAAATCTACTTGATCAAAAACTGTGACAATTTTAGAATAATTTCAACCATGAATTTTCCAATATCAAGTATAATGGTTATGCCATCTTCATATTTTGCTGTTAAGGTTTTCTTATGATTGATTATCACCATTTAGGACATCTTTGAATAAGATGAGGAAATGAATTCAGTGGCATAGATGGGGTGGTACTACTAAAATTTGTCTTGAAAACATTGGTATAACAAGGTCAAGGTTTAACAAGACTAAGTTTATACGGATATTCCTTTCATGGGAGTTCCTTGAATGGCAAATAGTTAACCTATAACATCATTTTAATCTTCAAATACAATAGCTCAGCAAGTGTTAAACTAATGCTAGTAACCAAGTCTCAAAGGGTTAATTTAGAAGCCTTTATTATGTTACCAATTTCTAAGATAGGACATAAGGGCTCTAAAAAGTTATCTTGAAAGAAAATATTAGGCATTCAACTCAAACTTTTGCTGATGTTATGAAATTTCCACAGGTTTAGGGTTATTTCTAAATTGACAAGGAAGATTTTGTTTCCTTAGAGGCTCTTTTTATCGGTTTAAAAGCAATTCCAAAGCCTTTAAGTTTATTCTAGATTGCTTTTTTTGGGTTTTCACCTTAGAACTTCATTCATTTTTCTTTTTTTCTTTCTCGTTTTTTTCCATTGATTGCCTATCATATTCTCGAGGACACAAAAATCATTTAAAAAGATGAATTTTGGAAGAGTTTCCTTGGAATAACTCAATAACTTAAGCAATGATGTTTGATGGAAATGGACTTATGTGTATGTAATGTAGGCTATTGCTTATGGTTAGGAAAGAAATGATAGATAGGCCTAAATCAAATGTTTAAAGGTAATTGAACCAAGGATCATTTCTTTTCAGAATAACTCCCATCTAGCCTATTTTTCTTTGTTAAGTTTAAGTTTTTTTTTAATTTTTCCCTTTATCTCTTTGCTCTTCTCATTTTCTTTTCTTTTTTTTTTCTAAGAAACTTCAAACTTTAACTTTAATTCATCCTCATTCTTGCCTCGTTACAATAGGCACTTTTTTTATGGGATTTCCCTTTTGATTTTGAAGCTTTACTTTTCTTGCCCCAATATGGAGGGTGATCTTTGGTAAAGAAAAGATTAAATCATTAGGCTCAAAAGGGATTACGAAGGTGAATGGATAGAGAAAGATGGTCATTTTTAATCTCAAACAAAGCCATTTGAATTAACATGCATTTTTACTAGGAAAGAGAGCTAATTTTCTTTTTAAAATCATTTTAAGTACATCAACAACACAATGTTGCACTTAAATTTTTTAAAATTTACCTTAATGTATGCCCCTTGAAATTATCAATTTTGTAACCATTAATGAATCTTGGTTTTGGTTAAGCCTTTAAGAAAGAATTAGGATTAGCATGGAAAAATCTCAAATCTCATATTTTATTTGTCAAGCACTAGATTAAAAAGGTTTTATCCAAGAGCAAAAGGTGCTTTTAGCTTATTTTTACTTTTATCCTTCCTAAGTGAAGGATTTGGAAGGGTGTCATTGAAGTTATAGCTAAAGATTATCTAAAGGAGGGAGATCTTGGAGCTACTATCATTATTTTAACACATGTTGAAGTATTGACACTGAATTTTATAGGAGTGTAACTTGTTTGATCGAACTTCAAAGAATCCAAGAATAAACATTTGCGTGCAAAAGGTCTATAGCTGAATGTCTATAGTACTTACATTAATCATGGTGAAGGATTTTTCTAAAAGAGTCTAATCTAATAGTGATCACCAACTAAAGCAAAATCTTTTAAAAGTGTTCTCATTACCCAAGATATTGGAAATTATTATCAACAAAGTTTATGGCCTATGTCAGAATGCACAATGTTCATAAATTAAACTTCATTCATTCCAAACCAAAATTCATAATCTCTAAAGGAAAAGTGCAGAGTTTTAATGTTAAGATAAAAATTGCCCTTGATTGGCATACTACGATAAAGTCGATAACCCTTAGGCCAAATGTCCTTGATAGGCACCCATTGACTTTAAGGATCTATACTTGATTTTCCTTGTAGGGAATTTTTTAAAGGAATTTGCCTTTTTCTCTGGTCAGGGATGTATTTTAACTTGTGAAAAGCACCTAAGTTCAATGTCAACCATTAATACATTTAGACCTGATACCAAAGTCCTTGAAAATTATTCTAGTTATCACTACCAGAAGCTTTGGATGCACCACCAAATATTTTGAAAACTCTTTAAAATGCTTCAGATTTCACCATCGAAGACTCATTTAAAACAAAAACTTAGAATGCTTCAAATTTTACTATCGAAGACTAGTTTTAAATAAAAAATTGAATACTTTGATTTTCACCATCAAAGACTTGTTTTCATATAAAAACTTGAATGCTTTCAATTTCACCATCAAAATTTTGAAATATTCTTTTAAGTGCTTTGAATTTCACTATCGAAGACTTTGAAAACTCTTTTAAATGCTTAAGATTTCAGACCAAAGACTTTGAAAACTTTTTTAAAATGCTTTAGATCTCACCCTTGAAGATTTTAGAAACTTTTTTAAAATGCTTTAGATATTGCCACCGGAGACTTTGAATACTCTTTTAGATGCTTTGAATTTCAACATTGAAGACTTTGGAAAATCTTTTAAAATACTTCAGATCTCACTCCTAAAGACTTTAAAAACTCTTTTAAATGTTTTGCATTTCACCACCAAACACTTTGGAAATTCTGTTAAATACTTTAGATCTTGCCACTGAAGATTTTGAAAACTTTTTTAAAAAGCTTTGGATCTTACCATCGAAGACTTTAAAAACTCTTTTAAAATGCTTTGGATATCGCCATTAAAGACTCGGAAACTCTTTTAAATGCTTTAAATTTGACTACCAAAGAGTTTGAAATCTCTTTTAAAATGCTTTTAATTTCACCACTAAAAACTTGTTTTGAAATGAAATTTCTTAAATGCTTCGGATTTCACCATCGAAGAATTTAAAAACTCTTTACAATGCTTTGGATTTCACCATTGAAGACTTTGAAAAAGTTTTTAAATGTTTTAGTTTTCACCATCATTGATTTGTTTTGAAACTAAATTTCTTAAATGCTTTAAATTTCACCATCAAAAACTTGTTTTGAAATAAAAAGTTGAATGCCTCAAATTTCACCATCAAAGACTTTGAAAACTCATGTGATTGATTAATATTTTGCAATTACTTTTGTAAGTATGATAATGCAGTGATCCAAAAAAATAAAGACATTGCTCAAAGAATGCCATTGTCAAGATTATTGCAAACGCTCATGAAACGATGCAAATGTAGGAATTAATGAAGAGACAAATGCACCTAAAATGATATAAAAGTTAGTGTCATTTATGTTGTGCATGCATGTGGATTGATATAAACATAAATGTATCTAATGGTGCAGATGCATGTGAGTTGATGCAAATGCAAGTACAAATATAAAGGCAAATGCACACAAAGCAGTGCAAATGCCGATGATAATAAATAAAGCGTATGCTTTGACTATGCAAAAATCAAAACTCTAGTTAGTTATCTTTTGAGTCTAAACCAACTAGCCTTATCGATTTTTATATTAGGACACACTTTGATCTTCCCATTCCCTAAAAAAGATGTTATCCTGATTATTTTCAAATTGTCAATGTGAAATTTTTATTTCACTTTCTCCTTCTCAGGGGCCAGGTCTTGTTCTGATTTGGCGGCTTTTAATTTAAGAAACCCTTGTTTCTTTTTATGACACATTTTCAAGTTTCTCAAGACAAGTTTAAAAAGGAATGTATTTTTAAAACCTTTAAGTTAAAACATGATCATTCAAGTCTCTTAAAGACTAATGATTTCTTATTAAAAAAATCTTGAATGATAATCTATTTTTTCTTAAAATAGGTTAAAGAGATTAAAAAAGGAAAACTTAGTTTGGCCCAAAAATTTCAAGGTGGATAGGATATGTTCCCCATCTTCCAAGTACGAATGAATTTAGTTGTATGAAATATTCCTTAAAAATCAGACAAATTTGATGTTTCTTTAGTTCTTCTAATCATTAACTTTTTGATAGGTACCAAGCTTGACCACAAAAGGTACAAGACTAGAACGTCAAGATTAAAAGAAAATGGATTTAGTTTTTGAAGTCAGTCTTTCTGACTAAGTGTTGACAAGCTAATGTACTTAGGAATGTTTGGTTTATCCTTAAATTGCTTCAAAATAATTTTTCTTCTTGTAAGATTTCAATAATTCCTGTAGGTGATACTAGCGATTCTTCTATTTTGATTTTTACCTAGAGAATCATGATTTGAGTACTTTAAAATTGTTTCCTTAAAGTATTGGGTCTTTAAAATAATCACGATTTTATTCACAAGGAAATAACTGTAAGGGTACAAGCTGATTCTTAACATTGATCATAAGCATTCTTAAGACTTTTCATCATCATGCTTTTGAAAATATTTGCTTTTTGGGAAACATTTTCATCTCCACAAAACATTTAACATGCATACTTCACAAATGATGTCAATTTAGAGACAAGGGTTTTTCAAAATAAAGGTTGCCTTTCTACCTCGGATGAGTAGACAATAGTATTAAGGTAACTCCCTTAATTTCTTGGATTTACATTTTCAAACTCTTTCCCTCTAGCAATCATTTTTTCCACTAATGGTTGCCTTTTTGCCTCGAATGAGTCGGTGGCAATATTGTCGTTATTCCCTTGATTTCTTGAATTTAAATTTTTAGACTCTTTTCCCCTAATGATCATTATTTCTAATTTATGCTTGGATTTCTTCTTACCATTTCATCAATCTTTCTTATGTTTCATTATGGTTTAACTCCATCCTTTCTATGTGCTAAAAATTTATGTCCCATGGTCAATAAAGTTTGATTGTCTTATGATTTGAAAGAAAAAATTCTTTTAGAGAACTTTTAAATTTGAGAAAACCTTCATTCTACCCTTAAGGGAAAATGATCAATCTCATTATGAGTGCACAATGTTCATTCATCATTTCCCATTATATAAAGGAAAACAAGTTAGCATAGAAAACTAAGAATTAATGCTAGAAAAAATTTTACACCAAGTGGCCTTTTATGGCGTTATAATGCCTATGGAGGCAAATGAAAAGGCCTAGTTATTGGGGATGATCTATGAACATCATTGCCTGGCCACACATATGATTTGCAAGGTAAAAAGAAGTAATCATATTACAAGCAACGATGTTAGTTCATCCTCGTTTGGTATCTGAAATTAAATAATAATGGCACTTTCTAGGATGAAACAAAGATCTTACCACAAATAATGAAGCTCAATTATCATCAACTGATTTCCTTGCTCAAAACATAAAATAAAAGGGAAAGGGTAAGAAGTGTTCCTCTAGTGTACCCAATTTAATAACTTCTAAAACTAGGTGTGGCTCTAACTAGATAAGGCTTTTACAGTAATAGGTTCTTGAATTGTTTCTCGAGTTCAAAAGAACTAACATGGTACCCTAACCCTTAGCCATTATGGGTTTATGTCGAAAGGGTTCAATTCAAGTATAAGTATCTTCTATGCTTGTAATGAGTCTAATGCCTGAGGAAAGCATAGGAATTTATACACAGTAGGCTTTTCATTGGCCCAGATAAAGGCTAACACCTCAAAAGCCAAAGTTTACTTCACTTTTTCCTAAAACATTAAATAACCTATGCCCTATCCATATGAGTGGAGGGGAATTGGTACCTTATTCATTACGTGTTAGCTTAAATTTTGATTTATATTCAGTCTTAATATTTGATATTTAATTATAATTATCATTTTTCAAAATTTTCTAAAATATAAAATTTATTATTTCATATGAGAAAATTAGGTTTTAATATTTTTTTGAAAATCAAAATATCTTTCGTAGCTCACCAAAGGAACGAAGGAACATAAAAAGGTTCTATCACTATCTTTCGCACCCTATCGGAGAGTTAGAGGAATACAAAAGGTTTTCAAAAATTAAAATATTTTTTGCACCCCACTGGAAGGTTGAAGGAATATGAAAGGTTTTAATTTTACAAAATTCAAAAAAATCTAGATTTTTTTGTTTTCAAAAGAATATCTCATTATTAAAATAATTCATGAAACCTTTTTTATATTCTGAGAGAAATTTCATGTGCCACTTTAACCTGAAGACATTGTTTTGATTTTAAAACTTCTAATTTTTTTGAGAAATAATAAAAATTTATCCTAAAACTCAATTTTGACTACACGCGTGAAACTAGACTCAAAGGATCTGGACATGGTTGATAAGACCAAAATGTCCTTTAAAATACCTTCGATGTGAAAGTATCTAGGTAACTCTAAATAACTCAGTTCTTAATGCAAAATTATTAAAATGACCTTGGGGTATACCTTTATGTGAAAGTACACCGATAATCCTAAAAGACTTGATATTGCTATAAAAAATCTGAGCCTTTGAAGTGAAAATATCTCTATGGTCATACAAGACTCAATTTTAAGATAAATTACCAAAAAACCCCTAAAATGTATGCTTTATATAGAAGCATCTCATTAACCTTAAATGATTTGATGACATCATAAATGACAAACCTATTCTTACTGTACACCTTTGACATGGAAGTATCTCGATGATCACATAAGACTTGGTTCTAATACAAATTACTAAAATATCCCTAAGGTTTATTTTCAACGTGGAAGCATTCTCGTACCCTAAAAGAGTCTATGTCAGTATAAAAGAGTGAACCTATCCTTATTATGCACTTTCGACATGGAAGTATCCTGGTGATCATAAAAAAACTTGGTTCTAAGATAAATTACTAAAATACCCCTAAGGCATACCTTAGACATGAAACTATCTCAGAACTATAAAGGACTCGATTATGATATGAAATAACAATTTTACCCTAAAAAAGGAGCTTTGACATCAAATATGTCCAAAAATACAAAAATTAGTATAAGGCCCTTAATTTTTTCAAAATTACATTTTAGACCTCAAATGGCTAAAAATGCTAGGAATAAATGAGGAAAATACCCTAAATGGATAATTTAGTATTAGAAATGACTTATTTAACCCTAAAATGCAAGGATTTACTAAAAAATCTCCAAACTTTCTAATTTTGCAAAATAGTCCTTAAGTATAATAAAACACAAAATCAAATATGAAACACATCAAAATGAACATGGAAAATTCACCAAGTGCCATAAGAAGTATTCGATGAAGTACCTTTGACCTTGGAACAATATTTTTCAATTTTTTGCAAATAAGCCTTTAAACTTCTTTAAATTGCAAAAAGGCCCCTAAAAGGCTAAAAATGCATATTATGCATTGAAACATGTCAAAAATGGATGAAAGACACTTGTAAAGGTTTATGAAGCATTTGGCCAAACTATATGGCCATAGAAATTTTTTTAATTTTTGCAATTTAGTCCCTCAAAAACAAATAAACATTAAACACACCAAAATATATGGAAAACACACCAAAAATCGAAAAGAAGGTTCAACCAGGCATGGAAATACCTTCCCAAGGCCTTAGAAATTTTTTGGACAATTATTTTTAGGCCCTTGCAAATTTCAAACATCATAAAATAATCTAAAGCATCATAAAATCAAGCATGAAAATTTCATCAAGGGCCTTCATCATATTCGGCCAACCCATATAACTAGCAAAAACAATTTTTTTTTCATGAATATCAATATAAATACATGTTCTAATATCAAATATGTAAGAAATCATAAAAAAAGAAACATATTAACATACTTCATCATCAATGACTTGAAACTACCATGGAAAATAGTAAAAAATTATATACATAATATCATAACATCAATTCTACAACAAAATTTGTATTTTCATGATAAAAATCAAACTATTGCTAATAAAAATCAAATATAACAATTAAATCAAGAAATTACTCATGGTTTTCAACAATTGGCCTTTCAACATAGACCTAAATCCATAAGCACAAGTGATAATTAATTGAAAAGTATAAAATTTGATGAAAAATGAAGAGTATGAGCAAAAATCACAATAAAACTACCTTTAAAAGCTTAAAAACTTTAAAAAAAAAAGAAAAAAAGAAAAAAAAAAGCTTGGAAATACTTAGCTAAATGGTGTATTTTCGCACGAAAGCCATTAGGTCATTCTTGAAAGATCTTCCCCTTATTTATAAGAGGAGGTTCAACTAAGCTCCCAAGAAAATCCTTTGGCCAAATGGCTATTTCTTTTTCCTTTACTTTTTTTATTAATTTTTATCCATTAGTATGATATTTATTAATTTGAGAAGGCTTAATTAAATTATTTTTCCATTTTGCATGAATCATCATGCATGACATCATCATCTAAAATCGTGACTTTCATGATAGTTAAGAAAGAAACTTAATTGGATAAAAAAAGGTTAAAAAATAAATTGTAGCAAATTAAAAATTATGTATTTGAGGAATAAATTTTTACATAATAAATTTAATTAAAAATTTAGTCAAAATAGGCTTGTTGAGCTTGTTAGGAAAAAAACAATGGGCCAATTGAGTTTATTACAATGTTAATAGGCTTATTGAGCTTATTAAGAAAGTTAAAGATTTTTAAGGCCCATGAAATGGAAAAAAATTTAGCCCACTAAAAATAAAATTAATAAAGTTTCCATATAAAATTCTAAAAGGAATTATCTTGAGAATTATATGTGCAAGAAAAAGGTAATTAAAAATTTCAAACTCATAAAAATTTATCAGCAAAAATCCTAACGGATGAAAATTACATCTCATAAAAATGATTGGAATTTCAAAAAGCTACATCCAAGCAATTTTATTGAACATGTGAAAATATTTAAAATTTTAAAATTTGAAAAATTTTACAGAAAAAATTTACAAATAAAAAAAATGTATTTAGAGGTAAAAAATTCAAAAATACATTCAAATTTATAAAAATGAATTAAATTTGATACATTGCTCAAAATATTAATCTATAAAAAGAATAAAGATGAAAACTTGAAATCTGGAATAAACTTTACCAAAAAATTTCACGAGCATGCCACTTGTGGTATTATGAAAATTAAAAATTAATGAATAAATTTGACAACTTGACACATGGTATAGAATGCTAATATGGATTTTTCTTGAATTTTTTTAATTTTTTGGGATGAGCATTGACATAAATACTACATGATTATCAGTAAAAAAGTATGTGATGGTAAACTCCTAAAATTTCACAAAAAATCTTAAAAAATCCCTAAAAATGAAAAATTTGACCATAATATCGTGTGAAAAAATGAATCTCAAAATTTGACAAGAAATATTTGAAAACTAATTTTTCTCTTTAATATTCCTTTTTTTTATCTAAGACTTATTTTCTATGACCCTTGATATTGCACTTTTTCCATCATGTGCATATATAGCCATTTAAGTGTGACTGAATAGGTTATGAAAAGCCCAATCCACTAAGCGAAAGTTGATCTCTACCAAGGCAGCCACTAGGTTCTCAATTTTAGATAATTAAGACCATTGGAAAAAGGGCTTGGACAAAATTAGGTGTCAATAGAGATATCATTGAACTATAATATTCTTTGATTTTCCTCCATTTGTTTTATATTCTTCTACACACACCAAGCTTTACTTCATTAGAACATTTTTTATTGTCTTCCCCATTTCTCTTGCTCCTTATGTACTAATTATTTCCTTCTATTTAAAAAAATTCTACTTATCTTTAGACCTTTTACATAAGCTTCAAAATGGAAGCAATCAGTTTGCCCAAATTTTTTCAATCTTTTATTCTATAAACACTTCTTTTTGTCTAGGCCAATTTTTGGCATCCGACACATAATCAAAAGATGATAGAATCAAAAAAATAAAAATAAGGATAATGGCTAGGTGTTGTGTCGCTAGGCATTATTAGGCAAACATAGGGCCAGGCAAAAAATTGTTTAGGAAAGGTCTTAAATGCTCATGGGTTATATTAAAGAAAAATGTAATGAAGCATTAAAGGTCACTATTTGGGTTGTCACCAAACTCACTTAGACGAGCACATGTCAATTTTCGACTGTTTGTGACCAATTTGAGGTATTCAAAGAGCTTAAGGTGCATGCAAGTCACATTGGTGCATAAGTATTATACGAAGCTTTCACATCATTAAAAACTCAAATTTTCATGTACAATATCAATACAAAATGGCTTGGTATTGATACCTAAGGTGTGGTGTCAATACATAAAGTGTTTATATAGATACATGCCTTAGCAATAGCTAAAGTTATGATTTTTGGCAAAATGTATATATACACAAGCAGAAGTATCGAAATAAATTCATAAAGTATCGATACAGGCCTCTAAGTCTCGAGATTGGAAATAATTTATTTGCTATTGGTATCGATACATGCTTTATCGTATCGATACGTATAGGCAAAAATTTCCTTGTGTATTGATACAAAATATTTTGTATTGATACAACAAGATATTTTTGCCCAGCTCGAGCCATTTTTCAGCCTTTAAAAATTTGATTCAAACATAATTCTTGAACAAAAGAATATCATAATTCATTCCATGCCTCAGCTTCAGGCTCATGATTGGATTTAAACAAATTTTGAAAGCCTACATAACCAATGACAAGGGACATTTTCATGAAATATATGGCTTGCCAGAGGGCATACTCAGCCTTTCTCTAGTTGCAAGCTATTACTGCCTTTTTGCACCACTACTATACATGGCAGAACCAATGAAAATAAAAGTACTTGAGCATAGTACGCAGAGTAGTCTCCTAGCACATGAATGAAAGATCAAAACTGCCCTTGCTTTGCCTCCAAAAAGCATTAGCTAAACCTTAAATTTAAAAAGGGGTCAAAGTTGGGTTAACCATCAATCAATCATTATTTCTAGCAATATCCAAAAAAACCTCTATCAACCTCCAAAAAAAGAGACTTTAGAAAACATTGTTCCATTACCTTTCACCTTCAACCTTTTTCAAATCTCATAGCTCATTAAAATCACCATTAAAAATACTCCAAGACCCTCTATTCCATTCATCTTTATTATAAAACTTCTTTCCATCAACCCCCTACCAGAAAACTTTTTTTCTTGACATTTCTTTGCATATCAACATTAAAAAAAAGATAAAAAGGTGAGTCCAAAGTTGCTATTCAAAGAAAAAGGCTAAAGCTTGAGGCTTTCAATATATATTCTCACCTAGCTCTATTTTTTTTCTCATGTCAAGAACTTGCATCATGTTGGTGAGTCATTTATGCTACCATGACCATCATAGGACTCCCATGCATTAGTATTGCCTTGGTTGTGGTAGTCTTATGATTTTGATTTTTTTAAAGCCTTGATGTTGCTTGGTAGGCCAAACATCTTTTCTTTCCTTTTGTCATCAAAGCAATCCCTTATTCATGCCTTTTTTTGTAATGTTTTGCCCATTTTCACATGCTCAATAGATGCTTAAATCTTTATCCTAACATATTTTTGAAATATATTAATGTATTTTCTTGCATTTTAATGAGTTTCACGGCATAAAAATGCTATTTTGAACATCCCAGCATGCTTTTCTTTGCTAAAACATTGTCATATCTTTATCCATAGCATGATCTTTGATGTTGTCTCTATGCATCTGATTTGTCACCTCCTTGCATTTTTTGTCATCTTTTCTATATCAAAATGTTATCTCTTGCTTGTTTGAATTTGTTGTTCGTGTTTCTCATTATGTATGTTGCATTATGTTTGACGTCAAATACTTTCTTTTTTGAGAAACCTAATTTTCAAAAAAAAACCCTAAGTTCATTACCTATAATAGATGGAGAATAAAATGGATTTAAGGTTTTCATAAACTTAGTCTTTCAATCCTGGGGACAAATTAAACATTTCAAATCTGGATTCATGGTAAAAATAAGTATGAAGGTGTTATTTTTAAACAAAATGACTTTTTTAGTTGATAAAAAAAATATTAAGCCTTGATTTTGAGTTTAACACCTTCACAATGGCATGGTCAACGAGTTATTTCATTATCCCAAACTACTCTAAGATTATGGAATGAACTCGTGATGCCGATATCATTCTTTTCCCTATGTTGTTGATGTTTGAACGTCCATAAGTTGGTTTAACCCCCAAAAAACTTGAAACATCAAATAGCCCCCTTATTTTGCTCTTGGCAGCACTATAGTTGAAGTTTGAAAAATTATTTTCAAACCATAAATGATTTTTCTAATTTTTTTATATTTTTCCTTTAAAAGGCATTGAAATACCTTTCCAATGATGTCTTGTTTGCTGTCGGATATTCCAAATGAAGAAATTATGATTTTTTGAATTTTCATTGTCTAGAACCCCTAAAACCAGCGTGTTATATTCTATTTAGATCGTTTTGGTGCATCAGCTGATTTTTTTGTATATTTTAAATATTTTTCCAAAAATTTAGGTATTGTTTGCAATTTAAAGATTTCAAATGAGTCTAAAATGATGTTTCAAAGTCCATCATGCCTTTTCCTTTATACATGCTACTAGGGTCGAGACAGGCCTAATTTCAAAAATCAATTCTACCCAAAAATGATATTCTAGGATTTTTGGAATATATTTATATTGATCCTCGTCGAGTTATCTTTACAATGGTACCTCATTTAGCCCCTGAAGCCTTCGTATAAACCCAAAAAAAACTCAGGAAAGAAGATCACATGATGCTATCCCATACCGTTAACCTAATTTTCTAAACGCCATTATAGAGATGTTGAATGTCTCAAAATGCATCTGATTGGTTCCCCTACAACACAAGCCCTTTAGTCTTGGATGAAGGCTTAAGACTAAAATATATTTTATTCAAATCCTTGATTTCCCATCTTCAAGATACTTTTTTTAATAAATAAATAAAATAAAATAAATATCCACTTTTTTAAATTATCATAAAAAAATTTCATTCATAGGGATGCTCCAATTCTACCACTTCAAGGGATACTCCAACCTCGTTTTTCACTGAAAAACTTGAATTTTCTTATTTGGATTTATTCAAGATTCCTAATTATTTTCTTAAATCATCAAAATTTTTCATTCTCGAGGATATTGCAACCCCACCACTTCTAGGGGATACTCAAACCATGTTTTCCATCGAAAACTAGACTTCCTTATTTTATTTAAGATTCCTAATTATTTTCTTAATATATTAAAATCTTAATCTTCAAGGATACTTCAACCCTACCTCTCCAAGGGATTTTCCAACCTCGCTTTTATCAAAAGATCCCAAGAATTTTCACCCTTTCAGATACTCAAGATTACTTCAACAAAAACCTTTTTTGCCCCTTAACTTACCATCGAATCCAGATATGTCTCAAAATTATCATCTTGATTATTCTTCAATAATAGAAGATAATAACAAGATACATTTTGATCATCCCTTATTGTTATTTTTTTTATTTATGATTGTTTGTTTGTAAAATTATTATATTTTTTTTCATATTACTAACATGTTTTTTTAGTGACTATCATGCATTCATATTTAAAATTTGTTTTCAAAAAATTTTACCAGGCAATGTTTAGTGTTGTTATCCCTCTAGTGCCTAATATGAAATATCTGAATTTTTAAAAATTTAATTCAAGAATTATTTTCATAAAAAAAATCCCTATACTGCTCATCCTCGTGGCATTTAAGTAATATAAATTTTCTTTCAAAACTCGGATCTATAATTTTCATAAAGAAATTCATGATAAAAGGGATTATATCTAACTAATGATGAAATGGAACCGATTAAGCTAAAACCAAAGCGAAATATAGTTAGTGGGTACCAATTTTGGGCATCATGGGGGTGCTAATCTTTCCCTACGCGTAACTGACACCCAAACCCAACTAATAAATCTTTGGACCTTGACCTTGAAATCTATACTTTGAGTTTCAAAACTTGAGATATTGTTTTCAATAGGCATCCGTTCATGCCTAGCCCTCAATAGTGAATAACAACACCAAATTTAAAGTTACTTCATGGTAACTTTCCAGACTACTTGGAAAAATGATTTGTCTGATAGTTCTTTTGTCCCTCTGTGTTATCACGACTAATCCAAATCTCGACCAAGGGATAACTCAAAGGCTCTAACCAAACACCGCACACCTTCTAAGTCAGGCATGCCCACTTTGGATCGTCCAAAGATAAGAATAAAAAAAAAACACACAATGACATATACTATCGAGAAAGTAAAATACAATAGAGGTTTTATTTCTCTTTCATCCACTTACTATCATAAATAACAAGCTAATAGGTTTTAACAAAAATGCCAAAATTAGCAGTTTAAAATGGATTTTTTTCATCTAATGGTAAAAAATGATTTGGTTTTTATGGTTTTCATTGAAAAAGTTTTCATTGTAGTTTTGGCCTTAATGTAATCTTTTCTTTTCCATTTGCAAAATATTTGTTTTTTATACTTCAAATTAAAAAAAATCTAGAAAGAAGGTTTATTAGGTTGCTTTTAGGTTTATATAATATAAACTTATGTATTTGTTAAAATACCTAGAATTTTTTTCTAAAAAAGATAATTTCTTATAATGAAAATATAATAAAACAAATCATTTTAAATAGTTAGTAAAAATAGCATTTTGACAATAAATAAATTGCATCAACCTTCGAAATATGAACATTCTTGAACTTAAACTGCCTGCTGTCATTGCTCTTGTTAACCCTTCACTATAGAATTGTGAAAATCATTTCCTCGAACCACCAAAAATAGGTTAAAATATCATGGAGGTCTTTATATTACAAGATCTATTGTAAATTAGTTTATGTATCAAAATTTTGAATAACTTATTTTTTTTTTTAGTTTTGAAATTAAAGCAAATAAGTAAAATTATTAACACTCATAATGTTTTTCGTTAACAAAGTAATCTGATTTATAACGAAGTGCTTATGTGCATTGTTAAAATCTAACATGGTAATTTAATAAATAATTTTTAATTCCAATTTAAAAAAAATAAATATACCATGATATCCATTTGTCACTAGATAATTGATTGAGCTTGAATTCTTTTGATCGAGTACCCACCAAATTAAAAGCAGAAAACTGTAAAACTTACCAGCCTCACCCTTACCAAATAAAAACAAAAAAGTGGCATACTATTCGACAAATTGTGCAACATAATTCTAGCATTTTTAACTTTAATAATTTTGGCAAAAGGACAAATTATATATATGATCATTTTTTATAAAGAGAAAATTCCCTTAAAATATATCAAATTAACCTTACAGGAATTAGCATTTCTTTAATTATGGACAAGCAAGTCAATTTAAGTGAAAACTCTGGATTGCAATCCTTGATGTCAGCAAAATGACTGCAATAAAGTTTTAATTGGTTATTAAGTATTCTCAAACCTATGATACAGAAATCTATAATCGCATAACTACTAAAAAGCAAAAATAACAGACTCAAGAAAGCATACAAAAATAATTTGCTTCAATGATGCTTATTTAAACAAAAACTCAACCTCAAGAAAATGTGATTGCCAACCAGTACAAGTTTTGGAATGAAAAAGGCAATGAAGTTACATGCTTTTTCTACATAGCTTTATAAGAAAGCATGATTTTCTTATGAAGCTAAAGTTTAAGTAGTTTAGGTGTTTGCTTAATTAATGTATGTAGGTACAAGTTAAGTATCCCTTATTTATTATTTCAAAAAGTTTTTTTTACATTTCATACAATAATTTTATAGAATTTAATAAAAAGTAATGCATTAGTTACACTTTTCTTTCCATATATATCACTTTAACCAATTTTACTAACTTTCCCTTATGTAAACATATTTTATATCCTTGTTGTAATCTATTAACTATAGACATCCTATTTTGTCTGAGCCTTTAGTAGATTTTTTTTTTAGTTTAGGGATTAAATGGATTTTTTAGGTTTGGATCCTCTCAGATAAGTTATAGATGATAAAAAGGTCCTATTGAGGTGTTGGATGGTTTCCATGAGCTTAGTTTAACATACGAGGCATCTAGGCTTCTTTGTCCAATTTAGAGGGTCGATGTCAAATTTTGGAAAATTGAGACCTAGGTCCTAAAAATAAAAAAATGTTAAAAGTTGATCGGTATATGTCCCTTAAGGTGATAAAAGCAATTATTGAGGTCATTTGAGTGGAAAAGAAACTTGTTTTAGAAGTTCAAATCAAAAGTCAATATAGTAATAAAGTCAACTATAGGCAAAGTCAACCTTTTATTATAGAGTTAGTTTTGAAATTAGAAGAGTTTCATAACTCAGATTTTGAAATTGATTATGCCAAAATAACATTGAACATGGACTTTAGGTCAACAAGGTGTAATTGAAACTAGGTCATGAAAGGACCTTAGGAATTTCAAAAGCTGAGAATTCTCGAAGGCTTAATCTGAGAGGTCTGGAATAAGAAATTTTAGATTGTTTAGAGAAAGTCATTAAAACACATTTTTACTATATGCAAGAACATTTAATTGCACTTTTACATTAACAAATCATGGTCAATTAAATGGAATAAAAAATTATACATAGATTAGTGCATAACATAGTCATGCCTCAATTTAACATGTGCATAATGTACTAAGTTTGTTCATCTACTCATTAATAGCACAATTGTAATTTCCCTTAAAATTCATTAAAAGGTTAGTGAGTAAGCTAAAATCACCTTGAAGGCAATTACAACTTAAGTCACCTACTTTAAGGCCTATAAATAAAGGTAATTAGCTATAATTTCATAACTTTTAAACATTTAGCAAAATTTAGAAAATCTAGAACATTTTTTTTCTCTTAGGCTCTCATCATCTTTAGGAAAAAGATCAAGCTTGGAATCGGTACAGTTTCTTACTTTTCTTTTTATTTTTAATTCAATTAGCATGCTTAATGCTTGATTCATGATTATCCATGCTTTATCACATTCGACCATAGTGATTTAATGTTCTATTTAATTATGCCAACATGATTTCATGAGATCTTTATGATTAAAGTTAAAATTAGGTAATGTAAGCTAAAATTAGGAAGATTAAATTTGAAATCTTGAAGTTTAACATTGAAATCCCAGATTCTTGAATTTAATACATGGTTCGGGCAAGAGGAAATTTTATAGCTAGATTCGACCAAGTTTTGATATTCATGATTTTAGGTTTGCTCATGCTAAAATGATGATACGTTGATGAATCTTGATGAATCAAGTTGAACTGAAATTCGTAAATTGAAATTGATGCTTAATTTGACGAAATTAGAAACTTATATATTCAAATGTTGAGCTTAAATAGTTGAAAGCATGCTTTGAATATTGATCATGTTTGATTGTTAAAGGATGAGAATTTTATAAAAATTGATGTTTAGATGAGCTTGTAGATTCGGCCATGGTGATATTGTGTTTTGAATAGGTTTATGGATGATTAGTTGCTAGAACCATAAGTTAGTATTCAATATGTTTGATAAAATGCCTAGTAGGGGAGTTTAGGTTTTGTGAAAGCCTTATTTTCTCTAAATGATCCACCAAAGGTCAAAGTTGATTCACTTAATCAATAGGTGAGTCAAGGCTTGGTGATAAGATCTATAATGAGTAACTTGGTGATATTAAATAAAATCTCTTTATTTAGATCTGATTGGGAGCAAAAAAAATTGTTTTTTAGTGTTTTAACATGTTTTGTTGAGTCTAAATTTGGTGAGCTTTAATATGAGTCATTAGGTGATGTTAGGTGAGTCAAAGTGTATTGTTTAGAGTCATTTGGTTGCTGGTTATAGCATGCAAGTGAATGGCATACCTATGCCATTCACTTGTTAAGAATAAACAGCAATAAATAAAAGAAATAAAAGCAAAGTCATGTCATTCGCATGACTCCAAGGCATATCGCTAATGTTAAAAAACATGTTTCTAGGTCTTGGCACTTAGGAATCTTTGTTGATTTCTCATATATGACAAGCATAGATTTTATTTGACCTTGTTGTTGGATGTTCAAATATCCAGAAATGTGCTTTAAAAATGTGACAAAAGGCTTTGTGATCATAAGTCATGTCAGAGCTATTGTTGTATTCCAACACGATAGTCTCATAAAAAGATATATTTTGATTAATGTATAGGCCTTACAAATTTTTGTTAGTATTTTTCCTAAAATCCTCTTTAATTGGGATGCATAATAGGTTATTAAATCACTCTACTTTTTGATCAAACAAATATAATAAAACCCTAACGCATAAGTTATTTGCATAGCTCTATTTTAGTGACTAATCAGTGTTACAAACTTTTTTTTATGAAAATAATCATTTACATGTATTTTTCCCATATTTTTAGATAAAAATAGAATGAATAAGCTTTCTAAGAATGTATGTCTCATTTGGTGGGTATTTCATACAAATCATGTAGAAAATTTGGAACAAAAGCTAGTTAGACATGTATTGCTATCAATAATGTCCAATAGAAAAATTCAAATGATAGTCAAAATGATTTTCTAGCATTTTTTTTTAATATGTTTAGTTGAAATATAGTAAGTTAGCAGTCATTGAATATAGTTTGCTGATTTTTTGTGATAGGAATAATCCAAAATAAATGTAGAGAGCTTGAAATGTTAATTCTATCCTTGTTTTAGTTCTTTCTAAGTTCGGCATTTACATTTTCAAGACATATAGATGCCTCAAAAATGATTTCAGAAGCCATGTTTAATGTGTCAGTAGGTCTAGGAGTGTTCTATGCAAGGCTTTTAATGACTACATTAGAGGTTCCAAGTTGACCCTTAATTATTTTTTCCAAAATTATGATTTCCTTATTTTAGCCCAAGGTTGCTATTTTTATGGTTCTTTTAAATAGAATCAAAATTTATATAAAAGTATTAAAAATAGAGTCAATAAATGAGTTTTTTTTTAGTCAAGTGGTTTTATAGAATTTTTTTTATAAATGATTTTATCTCCGAATCAATTGAAAATTCAAGCTAGTCTTGATAAATGTTTCAAGATACATTTTTGTTAGTGATATTTGTTTGATTTTGATGAATAAAAAGGGGATTATGATTGAACACATATGATTGAAATCGAGAAAAACAAATTTGGATACATCTGATTAGTTGGTACCAAGTATTAGGCATCACGAGAGGGATCGAGTGTTTATTCATGGTGTAACCGACTCTTAAGCCCAACTCTATAGATTTTTGGTATACACAGATGATACAATCATTCCTTTAGAGTTTTATAACTATTTAGTGAATGGTTTTAATTGGCAATCGATCACCTCCATAGCTAAAATAGATAGTGGTGACTCCTTAACCCATTCATTCTTGTATTTTGATATGAAAGGTTCAGACAAGCGATTCATCTAACCGGCTGGGCCTTTTGATGATTCAAAGTTTTGTCTACTCTAATACATTAAGGTATGTATCTCAATATATTATGACAGCTTTTTGGTAACTCCATTAAGGACTTCTTAAAGAGTCAAGCCTCGAACTAGTCACACATTATCCAAGTTTTGACTCAGTATTATTCGGTGTTCAATTATAACCACCTCAATATTTATCATTGTGATTATTTGATTGATTATTGTGATATTTTTATGTGCACTAACCATGGTGCAACCTGCTTGCTTATTAAAATAAGAAAAACGATTAATATATCTCAAATGATGAAGTGAAATCCAAGTTTAGAGGTTTTTCAGCATACACTGCACTAGCATATGTATTATACTCTCTGCTGAGTACCAAGCATGAAGAGATATAGGACCTATTTTAGGATATATGGGGTTATTAATCAATTGTGTGATTAACCATCCTTATAATTGGCTAAAGCCCTTAGGGTGCATTGCTTTTGTTTTTGTGATTCGTCTATATAAACATGAATAGTGTACTCACATAGATCGAACCCGTTCTGCCAAGCCTATAATGGGCGTAGCATCGGGATGCCATTTAAAGACCACATGCATTAGAGGTCATCTTAAACATGCATTAATATAAGAGCCAAACTCAGTTAACCATACCTGAATGTTTAGAAGAACCTAAAGTCTAAGAATAATTAGGAAATGCTTCAAACCTTTTTTTGCTTTTTCTCATGTGGTGTTGAATGAACTTTATCACTCAAGATATTTATTATTCCATCGATATAAGCTTATTTTTTACATTTGATTATAACTCACCTTTTGACTATAAGGTTGATAGCTAAGACATGTCTAAAAAATCGAGCTAAGATGAATGCATTTCTCAAAGTTTTCCATCGTGAATGTTATAGTGTTGAGAACATTTGAACATATCATTATGTTGTCCTATTGAAAGCTAATGTGACACTAAAAGCATCATGATAGCTTGTGTTTAAGAAAAATGTCTTGAAGGGAATTAGTGCCTTAAATTAGGACCATGTATCAATGGAGCTAGTCTTTGAAATTCTAATAATAGGGTATGTACCCTAACACCAAAATAATGTGCCCCTTTAATTCTAAACGGTTTTTAAGCCAGGAATAAAATTTTCAAGACTGTTTGAAATATTTGAACTATATCTTATATGGCTAATCTATGATTTTGGTTGCTTTGTTTGTTTGTTTGGCATCCATTTTAGCATCATCATTAGTGCATTCAAAGGCTATTGATAAAAAAGGGACAGTGCCTATCCTAAAGGTTATCCAAGATAGGCAAATGTATAGTATCGGTAGAAGAAAAGTACTCATGGTGAAAGATTAGTCAGAAAAAAATTCAAAAATGATATGGGGATGCTTTGAAAATTAGATATGCCTTACCATTTATGGTCTAAGTCAACATCAAGTTTTGATAGAATGACTGGTAGATTTACGGGCCATATGGGATCAGTGAGATAGTACCAAAAAAAGATTTGTTCACCTAAAAGTATAGAGATATAGCACTATTTGTTTGGGTTGAGATAGATGAAAAGTTGTTTCGAGACATAGTTTAATTTTCAAACTTCGCATATCATTGCTTCAATTTTAATATAAAGGATGTCGTCCTGATGATTTAAGAGCATATAACCTTCTTACATATTAAACATACCATCCAATTGAGTGTATATTAAAGAGTCCAATCCATTAATAATGGAAAGATTGTTAGCCATTATAACTAGAGCATCAGAGGCTCAGATTACGGTATATGCGGTTAGAAAGTGTCAGAATGATTGTATATCATGGCATAGGTTACAAGATTTTATGAATGTTTGCCCAAAATCGAAAAAGAAAAAAGATATCTTTACATTAGCTGTTTACGAATTTATGGTATTTCCTATGACTTTAGGGTATTTAAATGTAACAGTAGTTAATTTCTTTGATCAGATAAGATACAATATCAGCCCATCTATGGTGATTCTTGCTAAGACGATATAGTTCTTAAAATTCTGCAAGAGAAAATTAGGTAGTAAATTTTTTAGATGTGCATAGTTGTTATAAACATAGGCCCACAATCACTTTTGGAAAGATATGAAGGTTGATATCCGAATGTGTACAAAGCCATTCATACTCATTGTAGAGGTTCTTAGAAAAGAGTGGCTTAGTGATTATACAGAAGATTAGTGGGCGTCAATATTTCAAAACTTAAAAAAGGATGATGTCAAATTAAAAACGCTATGGATGTTTTCTCAGGTTATGTTATATCGATGTGGACATCAAAATTAGGTACCCATGTTAGGGATCTTGGGTTGTATTTGCTCTTTTATTGGTTTAAAGGCAGTTCAAGTCTCGACAATTCATTCCTTCAACTCATAATCAGCGTAAGTTTAATTTTACATATGGGGAAATGGTTATCTAAAGAGAATGGTAGCCATAATTGATGAATAGAGAAAAGGTTATCACATGCAGTTGGCTTGATATTAGGAAAATATGACTCCAGCTTATAAGGTTTGGAGGGATAATTAAGCTAATGGCATTGTTTTCCTTCCAGATAGGATGTGGTTTTTCCAACACGAGATTTATTGCCTAAGGTTAAAACTATTAAAAAAATTAAGTCAGCATGGGTAGCCTTTCAATCAGAGATTACTTAGTTAAAAGCTGAATATAGGTAATTAAAGTATAATTAAATTGTTTGTAAGCGACAATAAAAAAGGCTCCATAAAAGGAAGGATAATGCCAAGTAAGGTGTAGAAGAATTGCATCATGATAATAAATGACTCAGGCTTGCTTTAAAAAGTGCTAGGGTCATTAAATCGCCTAAAGCATGGGAATCTAAGATGGCAAAATTGAACAAAAAAAGGGGCTTGCAGAGAGGTTGAGCCAAGAAAGACACTAAATCGGTAATCAAGCTTTCAGTTAGCCTGTTAGTGAGCCAAAAGAAGAATGATTATGCTTTCAATCGATTACAAGTTTAGCATAATATTAAGGTGAAACTTAGATCTCCCATGATACCTAATGTTCCAATCAGGGAAGAAAAGCAAAAATAAAGTATTATCTTAGTGGAGGATAGGACTTGAAATAACTTTATTTATTATTAATGGATGTAATTCAGAATGATTTTTGTATTGAATGGATATCTACATTCGATTTTCTTGATATAATAACTGACATGGATATAGATGGTAATTTTATATTAGAGCTATTGCCTAAGCCAATGCCTTTGACATGTTTGCATATTCTTCTTGTCATTGCATGCATAGTAACTCATTCTTTTTATTTATATGCATTTGCATTCATGGCATGGCATGAATAATAATCATAATATAGGATCCTCAATCTAGTGTCATTCTTCAAGGAAAAAATTGCAAACACGAGGAAAAATGTAAAAGTACCTATTCGAAGGAGATATAATACCTTTTTATCTTAGAAATATGGAAGATGATTTTATGGCTAGCATAGAGAAAATGAAAGAAGTTCAGGCATAGATGATGAAAAGTTAGGAGGAATTAAGGCTAGCTAAAATCATGGAATTTTTTTAACTACCAAAAAGAAAAAGTAAGTAAGAGGTTTAGGTTCTTAAACTGAGAAAGTTGATTCAAATACTGAGTCTGTTAACGGTGCAAGGGTAGAAAACATAGTGCCTCTAGTTCAAGTTTCTTAAACCATACCCTCTGATGGAATTGCCCTTATGGTGCACGAGCATCCTGAAGTTCTAATGCCACAGGTAATTATTGATAAAGGGTTAAATCTAGGGCCTACTCTGGAGAATCTGTTAGTTCTTGACCCTAATGAGTATGTCAACTTAAATAGGCTTATAATGGGAGCATCTAAGCGTGCTGCAAAGAAACTGATGCAATTACAAGTCAAAGAAGAGACAAAAGGCCATAAAAGGAGAACATAAATTTGAAGTGATAAATGTGAAAGAGTTAGGCTTAGTGTCCAGATTGGTTATTACTTCAAAATTTATGACACTAAAGTTTGAGATGTATAATGGTACCACATGCTCATCTACTTACATCAGAATTTATTGCCTTAAGATGGTAGGGTACAAGAAAAATAAAAAGTTATTGATCTATTACTTTCAAGATAGTTTAATCGATGTTACAACTCGATCGTATGTAGAGTTGGATAAAGTCCAAATTCAAATAGATGAGGCACCTGATCAGTTGTCATTGCAGAATATGGAAAAAAAAAGTCTAATGAAAGTTTTAGACAATATGCCCAAAGTAAAGGAAAGAGGTTACAGAAGTGATTCCTCCTTCAATGAAGAATGAAATTATGATTATTTTCATTTGCACTCTGAGAGCCTTGTTTTATGAGAGACTAGTTGGTAATGCCATTAAGAATTTTGCAATTATAGTGCTATTCAAAAATATGATTGAGAGTGCCATTAAAAATGGCAAGATATCAAGCTAGGAATCTTCGACAAGTAAAAATTAGCCTCGAGTAAAAAGAAAGATAAGGAAGCTAATATTATTAGCATTGATAATCGTCAACCCATATACCTTATACCCTGTTATCCATACTACCTGACAATGTGCACACCCAGTTCGAGTTCTTACCCGTTTGCTCCTCAACCTGTATACACTGCTACCTATAACTTGCCATGCATAAACCTACAAATTAGTAACTAGAGTACCAAAAATACCCAAAAACACTATGAATAATCTTAGACCCACTAAACGTGCATACAATAGACCATAACTTTGCCCAATCCTGATGTCATATTATGACCTGCACCACATGTGCTTTAGGGGTAGTTGATAGCACTAATCTACATTACACTCTTACAACTTCCTTACCTGAAGTGGTTAATGCCATATGTAACTATCATGGGGTTCTATAAGGGTATTCAATAGAGAATTTTTAGGCATTTAAGAGAAGGGTTTAAGGTCTTATTAATGCTAGCAAGCTAAAATTTAAGACTAGTCTAGGTTTTAATATTATGGAAAACCCATTACCTAATCATGCTAAACCTAAAGTGAATCTAGTGATGGTAAAAATGGCAAGTAAGGCAATAATGAATATAGAAAAAGTGCAGACTCTTTTGAGAGTGGTTTGGGAAGCTTTGGTGAAAGCTAAAATGATCTCAGAAAAGTTTGTTTCACTAGGTAGTTTGAGGAAGGATTTGGAGTTCCATGGTATGGATGGATATGAGTTACAATGGTGTCATGATTTTAGATAGAATTTTTTGAGAACCTACAAGAGCTAATAGTTAAAGCAGTAGATATGGTTAGCAAAAGTTTTGCAATGGTTCTATTTAAAGTTGATAAACTAATGGTAATTTACTATAAGAAGTTCATTATCAATGCTGCAACTAGGATGTCAACTCTACAGGTAGTCATTATGGTCCCCATGGCATTTTTATACAAAAGTGACAAAGCAATTATGTGGAAGTATGAATTTGATACCATGATATTTGGAGAACTGAACACTCAGGTAAATGCTATGACCAGAGTGAGCAACATTACTAGGAGCGAGAGGTGATATGCTCTACATACTGTGGATAAAAGAAAATTTATGTTGCTGAAAAGACTAATGCTAAGACAAAATCGATAATGGAGAGTATTTTTAGGGAAGTAAATGAGCGAGTGTGTGAGTAAGAAGCTAAAATGTTCCTGAAAAGCATAGTTAGTCTAGCATTCTGGAGTAGTTGAACAAATAACCTACTAAGATATCAATGCTATCCCTATTGTTGAATTTGAAACCACATAGGAAGGTTTTGTTAAAGGTCTTAAATCAGGCGCATGTAGTGTAAAACATTTTCATGGATAAAATTGATCAATTAGTGGATAATATATTGGCGAACAACTTCATATCATTTAGTAATAATTAAAGCCCTTGAAGAAGAAAGGGTAGTGTGAAAGCTCTATATATTACTATGAACTATAAAGGTTGGACTCTGCCACGAGTGTTGATTGATAATAGGTCTGCCTTAATTGTGTTAACATTAATCACCTTGTATAGGATGCCAGTTGATGTCTCACACATCAAGAATGGTAATATTGTTGTTTGTGCTTTTGATGGGACTAGGTGAAAAGTGGTTGGCATGATTGCAGTTTTTTTGAGAATTAACTTGAGTACTTTTGAAGTGAAGTTTCAGGTGATGGACATTGTATCTTTATACAACTGTTTATTGAGTAGGCCTTAGATTTATTCTATAGGGTAGTTTTTTCCTTTTACATAAAAAATTAAAGTTTATTATGGATAATAAGATGGTTGCCATTGATAGAGAAGAAAACATTATGGCTATCATGTCTACTGATGCACCTTACATTGATTATGATAAGGAGATTCATGATTATTCCTTTCAGTCCTTTAAGTTTGTGAATTTCACATATGTAGGGGAAGGGCTATCAATTATTCAGCCCCATTTAGCTTGAAGTAATAGGATGGGATTGAAGATGACTATCAAGAAAGGTTGGCAAGTTAGCAAAGGACTACAAAAATATTTGCAAGGAATGACCAAAGCCTTGAAAATGGTCAATCAAATTGGAAAGAATAGATTGAGAGATATAGGCTAAATGTTGCTTAAAAAAAGGCTAACCGAGAGGGCTAAAGAAAATAGAATAGCTAAGAAGCTAGGTCGAGAGTTAAAAATAGATGAAAGGACTTCCACTTCTTTTCAGGACATGTTTCATTTTGTGGGTTATCTAGACTCAAATAAGAGAAGTCGTATGGGAAAGGTTCTAGTTTCTGCTGATGGATGCCTTTGAGAATTTTATTATTTCTATTAATGGAGCAGGA
The DNA here is from genome assembly GCA_038382025.1 of Adansonia gregorii. Classification (NCBI taxonomy): domain Eukaryota; kingdom Viridiplantae; phylum Streptophyta; class Magnoliopsida; order Malvales; family Malvaceae; genus Adansonia; species Adansonia gregorii. Next base: position 11,288,433 of record JBBYHO010000018.1, on the reverse strand, counting down.
TATCTTGGGGGTAAGTATTTTTTTCATTTATGATCAACAGATTTGGGATAACACCAAGATCTATAGATTGTAGGCCTTTCTTTGATGAATATCAAGAGCTCTACTTTAAATGTTGAGCCCTAACAACTACATTAGGTTTAATTTATAGTCATTGTTAAATAAATAACAAGCATGTTGCATCTTTTCTTGAATAAACCAACATTATTAATACCATAATATAGCTTGATTTACAGATGCACATAAAGCTTCAATGTTTAAACCTTTCTCAAGTATCTTGACATAAGAGATATAAAGAGAAAGGTTAACTCTCTAAAGGTTGAATCTAATAAATGATTTCATAAGGATGAAGTATATTCTAATAAAAATTCTAAAAATAATGATTTAACTCAGGATTTAGCAAGACTGATCAAATAAGAAAAAAGACAAATCATGCCTCACAAAAAATCTTTAAGGGTAATGAATTTGGAAACTAAAAAGTGTAAAAAAGAAGTCAAAATTAAGACCACGATATCCTCATTTAATTAAAAAAATTAATTACCTCTTAAAGGAGTTTAAATATGTATTTACTTTGTCATATTAGGATATGCTAGGATTAGATATGAACATAGCAGTGTATAAGTTTCCATTAAAACCTAAATGTAAACTAGTGCAATAGAAGTTGAAGAGGATGAAGCTAAAAATCTTTTACAGATAAACGAAAAAGTGTAAAAACAAATAACTGTTGGGATTTTGGAAATGGCGAAGTATCCAGATGGGTGGTAAATATTGAGCCTATCATAAAAACAGATGATAAGGTATGTAGGTACATGGATTATCAAGACTTAGACAATGCAAGTCCTAAAGATAATTTCTTGTTACCCCATATAGACACATTGGTCGATAATATAGCAAAGAATTCTTTGTTTTCCTTCATGGATGGCTTTTATAGTCGTAACGAGATTAAGATAGCATTATGGAGTATGAAGACCACCACATTTGTGATCTTATGGGGTACATACAATTATAAGGTCATGCTATTTGGTTTGAAGAATGCAGAGGTAACATATTAGATAGCTATAGTGACTTTATTCCATAACATGATGTATAAAGAGATAGAGGTGTATGTTGATGATATGATTGCCATGTCTGTTAAGAAAGGTAAGTATGTTAGGAACCTTAGAAAGCTATTTAAAAGGTTAAGAAAATTCTAACTCAAGCTCAATCTGGCTAAGTGTACTTTCAATGTTAGCTTTGGGAAATTATTTAGACTCATGCTTAATGAAAGAGGAATAAAAATGGATCTTGCAAAAGTTAAAGCCATTCGAGATTTTCCACCACTTCATACATAAAAGAAGTGCAAAGTTTCCTAGGAAAATTGAATTACATTGTTAGGTTTACATCCCAACTTACAGATAAGTGTGATATGATATTTTAGCTTTGATGAAAACAAGATCTTAGAGCATGGAATGATGAATGCTAGGAAGCATTTGAGAAAGTGAAGCACTATTTTTCTAATCTGCCTATCTTAGTGCCATCAATGCTCAAATGACCATTGATCTTGTACTTGTCAATATTTAAAAGGTCTATAGGCTATGTACTTGGGCAACATAATGAAATAGGGAAGAAAAAATAGGCGATCGATTACTTCAACAAGAAGTTTACAAATTGTGAGAAAAATTAATCATTGATAGACAAGATGTGTTGCGCATTAGCGTAGGCTGCACAGAGGCCTGGCAGTATATGCTTTATCACACAACCATGCTGATTGCAAAATTAGATCTGATTAAGTACTAGTGTGAAGCTTTTGCTCCTTCAAAAAAGATTACAAGGTGGTAAGTGTTACTTTCAAAGTTTAACATAGTGCACGTGAATCAGATAACCATAAAAAGTAGTGCCATAGCCAACTTCTTAGCAAATCAAGCTTTGAAAAATTATGGGTTGTTAGATTTTAACTTTCTCGATGAGGATTTGATGAACGTATCTTACAAGGGGGAGGTATTATCCAAAGATGAAACTTGGAATACGTACTCTGATGGCACTGCTAATGCCATGAGGTATGAAATAGGATCAATATTGATTTTACTAATTGGAGATCATTATCCAATTACTGCTAGATTGAATTTTGATTACATTAATAACATAGCAAAGTATAAAGCAAGTGTTATGGGGTTGCAATCTATTATAGAGTGAAAAGTGAAATTTTTAACGGGTGCATGGTACTTCAGCTTTAGTGGTATATCAGCTCTAAGGTGAATTGTCAACCTCTTATATGAAGTTGATGCAATACAAGAAGTTGATTATCAAACTGGTGAAGAAGTTTGAGAAGATTGATTTTTAGCATTTACCGAGGAAGTAGAATCAAATCACTAGTGTTTTGGCTAAATTGTTTGCCATGATAAAGGTAACTGATAGGGCTGAGATGATGCCAATTAAGATGAGTATGTATGAGATTCTTGCTTGTTGCCATAATGTGGAGGTTGAAAGGGATGGTCAATGGTGGTATTATGGTATTCTCTAACATGCCAAAAATCGACAGCATCCGGATCATGCTACCAAAAATGATCGAAGAACTATTTAAAATATATCCTTGATAATGAGGTCTAATACAAAAAAAAAAAAAGTCGGACCAAGTGCTTCTGAGATGTGCAGATGCTACTGAAGCTAAGAAGATAATGGGAAAAATCTATGAAGAGATATGCGGGACACACCTTAGTGGACATATGATGGTTTGAAAAATCATAAGGCTAGGATATTATTGGTTAACCATGGAGGTGACTACATAAATATGCATGCAAATGTCATAAGTGTCAAATATATACAGATAAAATTAATGTGCCTCCATCATAGTTGCATATGATGACATCTCCATGGCCATTTTCAAAGTGGACATAAATATGATAGGCTCACTTATGCCAAAGGCATCAAATAGGCACCGCTTCATTCTAGTGGCAATAGATTACTTCAACAAATGGGTGAAAACTACTTCTTATGCAAATGTAACTAAGTTGGTGGCATGCAAATTCCTCAAAAAAAGAAATTATACGTGATATAAAATAGCAGAAAGAATTATCATAGGTAATGTTTCAAATTTGAAAACAAAATGATGCGTGAAGCGTGTGCACAATTCAAAATTGAGCATCATAATTCAGTGACATACCACATAAAAATGAATAAGGTAGTAGGAGCAACCAATAAAAATATAGAGAAGATTGTTTCAAAAATGAATAAGATGTACAAAGATTGGCACAAAAAGTAGTCATTTGCTTTGCATGCTTATCAAACTTTAATTCATACATCTAGGGTGCTATCCCATGTATTTGGGCTATAAGATGGAAGTGGTGCTACCAATAAAAGTGAAAATTCCCTTGTTATAGGTATTGATGGAAGTTGAATTGTAAAAGATTGAATAGGTTAGATCTTTGTATGAATAGTTTAATTTTACTGAGGAATAAAGGTTAAAAGCTATATGTCATGGGCAGATGTATCAGAAGAGAATGATGAGAGCACATGATAAGAAAATTTTTCCTTAACAATTTCACAAGGGTGAACTTATGCTTAGGAAGATTCTTTTAATTTAGAATGATACCGAGGCAAGTGGACATCAAATTAGGATGGCCCTTATATGGTAAAGAAAGCATTCTTTGGAGGAGCAATAGTATTAATTGAGATGGATGAAAATGAGTTACTTGATCCAATATATTTAGATGGGGTGAAAAAGTATCTTGTTTAAAAAGATGGTGTAGAGACACATGCCAAACATTATTAGATTTCTGTGTGTAGGGCAAATGCTAAAGGTTATTGGGTTTATAAGAGTTTACACTAAATGCCAAAGTGTTAAGTTGTTCACTCTTGTTTGGGATGACATTTACAGCCAGAGAAAGATGCAACATAATTTGAAAATGTTGTCAGAGGAAATGCTACATCTAAATAAGCTAATTAATAAGATAATATCTTAGAGAGTTGAACCAGATTCATTTTCTAAAATATGTAGGATCTTATTACTTAAAAAGCCTACTTGTTGAATCTCTTTCTTTGTTAAGCATTCACTAAACCTTTTTACGAATTGTTAACATTTTTAGAAGATTGATTGTTGAGTATTTTTTATTGTTGAAAAGATTCATAATGAACTTTTTTCTTGGCTTCTCCATTTGTGTATCATTGTTTGTCGATTTATTTAATAATGATTAATAAATTATTAAGGAATGAAATTAGGATGCCTTGAAATTTTGACAAGAAAAGCTAATATTTTATTAAGAAATTGGTTTTTGTTTCACTTCTTTGGTGATTTAAAGTTTTTGATTACCTAAATGAAGAGATCGAGTGCTTTGGAAAAAAAAAGAAATAGAGAAATGAAGAAAGAAAATGGCAGTAAAAGTTGGAATGTTTATAAATGATAATGATTTTGAAGGATGTTATTCAGTTCAAAGAAATGGTTATTTAATGTTTTTCAAGAATGAAAAGAATCAAAAAGAGAAAGATGGTAATGAAAGCCATGAAGAATTTGAAAGAGATGAATGAAAGCAAATAACAAGTGTTTCGCTAAAGCAAGAGCACATCACGAATGCCATTGAAATGAATCCTATAAAGTGATTACATATTAAGATGATAGAAGGAATCATGCATATGCATTCATGTTGCATTACAGGGAGTTATTGAAAAAAAAAATGTCACTAGTGGCATTAGTGGAAACAAAGATCATTCATCAACAGACAATACCACAGGTAATAGTATTCCTTTCCTAATGAATTAAAGCCAATAAAGTTGATAATCTAGGAAAAAAAGAGAGAGAAGTCTAGTCCAATTGTTAAGAAGAAAATCAGTGAAATTGGCACCTTCTAGAGAGGTAATACCCTATAGAGAAGAACTTTTTCTTTTATCTGCTTTACTAGGTTATATGGAAGACTAGTGTAGTTAGGTTTGAGTCAACTTAAAACATATAGAGAAGAGCTTTTTCTTTTGTCTGTTTCACTTGGTTATGTGAAAGACCAGTGTAGTTAGGTTTAAGTCAACTTATGCCCTATAAACAAAAAACTTTTTCTTTTATCCACTTTATTTGGTTATGTGGAAGACCAATGTACTCGAGTTTGAGTCAACTTCGTGTAATTTACTAAAATGTTAGGAGGGGTTTTTTTTCTTTTGTCAGCTTTATTTGGTTAGGCATAAAACTACTATAGTCAATTATCCTTATCTTTTAGCTATACGGAAGGTCAATGAAGTAGTTTTTGAGTCTGTTTTATACTATCAGGTAGAAGATCAGATGGATTTTTTTTTGTGAACTTCACGTGGTTAGGTAGAAGACTGGTAAAGTTTATGGTCCTTTCGCACGTTTCATTTGACTAGGCAAAAGGTTAGTAAAGTCAATTTTTTTGTTCTCTTCACTCGATTAAATAGAAGGTCAGTAAAGTAGGTCTTTGAATCAAGTCCTCTTCGTTTGGTAATGTGTAAGTTCATTAAAGTAGGCATTATATGTAAGTCCACTTTATTTGATTAAATGGAAGACTAGTAGAGCTAGCAGCCATAAGTCTTTTTTATTTAGACAGAAGACTAGTAAGGTAGGGAATGTGTTAAGACCTCTTCATTTAGTTAGGCAGAAGATCATTAAAGTAGGTAATGTGTTAACTCTCTTTATTTGGTTAAGGAAAACACTAGTAAAGTCAAAATTTTTAACTTTCTTGTTAAAGTCTAATATGTTTAGTTAGGCAGAAGACTAGTAGAATTAGTACCTTATCAATTAGGCAAAATGTTAATAGGGATTGATACTTCCTGTACATTTAGATTAGGTATAGGTAGCCAAGATTTTACAAATATATAAAAAAAAGGGGAAAAAGAAAACCCTTCCTAGATAAAGGCTTATTAGATCTAAGATAACTTCATGTCTATTTAGTCTTTGCCTTGTTCCTAAATTCTTAGCAATAACCAAAGAGGAGCAGCTATAGACACCTTCTTTTATCCAGGCCCTTAATTGACTTTTTTTTATTTTAGGGATTAAATGGAATTTTTAAGGTTTGGATCATCTCAGATGAGTTGTAGATGATTAAAAGGTCCAAGTAAGGTATTGGTTGGTTTCCATTAGCTTAATTTAATATAATAAGGCATTTGGGCTTTTTTCTCTAATATAAGAAGTCGTGTCGATTTCGAAAAATTAGGATCCAGGTCTTAAAAATTTGAAATGTCAAAAGCTGATTAGTATATGCCTCTTAAGGTGAAGTAGTTATTGATTTTATTTGAGTGGAAAATATACTTGTTTTAGAAGTTCAAATCAAAAATCAATATAGTGGTAAAGTCAACAATAAAAAAGTCAACCTTTTAGCCTAGAGTTAGATTTGAAATTGGAAGAGTTCTATAATTCAGAGTTCAAAATTAAGTACCCCAAATGAAATTGAACATGGTCTTTAGGTTAAAAAAAGGTGTAATTAGCATCAGGTCATGAAATTACCATAGGAATTTAGAAAGTTGGGAATTTTTTAGGGCTTAATTCAAGAGGTCCGAGATGAAAAATTTTAAAATTTTTGGAGGAAGTCATTAGAACATATTTTTACTATAAAAATGAGCATTCAATTGAAGTTTTACTTAGACAAATCATGGTCAATTGAATGGAATAAAAAGTTGTACATAGATTAATGCATAACATATTCATGGTCGAATTAAACATGTGCATAATGTGCTAATTTTGCTAATCTATTCATTAATGGAACAATTATAATTTCACTTAAAATTAATTAGAAGGCTAGTGATTAAGCTAAAATCACCCTAAGGGTGATTAAAGCTTAAGTTACTAACTTCAAGGCCTATAAATAGAGGTGATTAGCCATAATTTCATAATTTTTAAACACTTAGCAAAATTTAAAAAATTTAGAACACTCTATTTTCTTTCAAGCATTCATCATAGTTAAGAAAAAGATTAAGCTTGGAGTAAATGTGATTTCATACTTTTCTATTTAATTTTAAGTCAATTAACATGCTTAATGTTTGATTCATGATTATTCATGCTTATGTCACATTCAGCCGTAGTGATTTAGTGTTCTACTTAATTTAACTAACTTGATTTCATGAGATCTTGATCATTAATTTTACTTAAGCCGGAAATTAGTATTATGAGTTGAAATTAGGAAAATTAAAGTTGAAATCTTGAAGTTTAATGTTGAAATCTTAGATTCTTGAACTCAATAAATGGTTCAAATAAGAGAAAATGTTATAGCTAGGTTCAACCTAGCTTTGATGTTTTTGATTTTAGGTTTGCTCATGCTTAACTGATGATATGTTAGTCTTGATGAATCAAGTTGAATTAAACTTGGGTAATTGAAATTGATGCTTAATTTGATGAAATTAGAAACTTACATGTTCAATTGTTGAGCTTAAACGGTTCAAATCATGCTTTGAATGCTGATCATGTTGATAGAATTGAATGCAAGCTTATTTTCTTATGTTTAATTGTTAAATGATGAGAATTTGATGGAAATTGATGTTTAGATGGTATGCAGATTAGGCCATGGTGATTTTTGTTTTAAATAGGTTTTTGTGAATGCTTAATTGCTAAAACCATAGGTTAGTATTCTATATGCTTGATAAAATGCATATTAGAGTGTTTAGGTTGTATGAAAACCATGTTTTCTAAAAGATCCCCTAAACACCAACCTTGGTTCACTTAATCATAGGTAAGTCAAGGTTTGGTGTTGTTCAATAAGTTTACAAGTAACTTAGGGATATTAAATAAAATAGTTTAATTTAGAGCTGATTGGGAGCAAATAAAAATGTTTTGAAATGTTTTCAAGTGCTTTTTGAGCCTAATTTGGTGAACTTTTAATATGAGTCATTAGGTGATGTCTAGGTAAGTCAAATTGTATTCTGTAAAGTCACTTGGTTACTAGTTATAGCACAGAAGTAAGTGGCATTGGTATGCCATTCACTTGCTAAGAATAAATAATAGTGAACAATAGCGATAAAAGCAAAGTCATTAGCATGACTAAGAGGCATATCACCAATGTTGAAAAACTTTTTTCTAGCTCTTGGCACTTAATAATCTTTGTTGATTTCATATATATGACATGATAGATTTTATTTGGTCTCATTGTTGGATGTTTAAATATCCAGAAATGTGTTCTTAAAAATATGACAAAAAGCTTTGTGATCACAAGTCCCATCAGAGCTATTGTTAGTCTCATAAAAAGATATATTTTAATGATGATATAGGCCTTAAGAAATTTTTTTAGTATTTTCCCATAATCCTCATTAATTGGTCTGCATAATAGGCTATTGAATCATTTGATTTCATGATCAGATGAATACAGTAAAATCTTGAAACATGAGCTATTTACATAGCTCTATTTCAGTATCTGATTAGTATTACAAACAATTTTTGATAAGGATAATCATTTTTGTGTATTTTTTATAAAAATGGAATAAATAAGCTTCCCAAGCATGTATGGCTCGTATAATGGGTCCCCCAAACAAAATGAGAAGAAAATCTATAATGCAGGTTGGTCGGACACGTTATACAATGCAGTAATGTCCAATAAAAATTCATTTAATAGCCAAAATAATTTTTTAACATTTTTTTGAATATTTTTTAGGTGAAATATAGTAAGTTAGTAGTCATAGAATATAGTTTGGTGATTTTTTATGATAGGAATAATCTAGAATAAATTTGTTCCTATTTCAGTTCTTTCCAAGTTTGGTGTCTACATTTTTAAGACATACGGATGCCTCAAAATTGGTTCTGAAACCCATATTTAGTAAGTCAATAGGTTTAGGAGTATCTTATGTAAGGTCCCTAATGACTCACAATAAAGCTTCTAAGTTGAATTAAATAAAGTTTATTTTAATGTTGTTTCCAGTGATTCCTTAGTCTAAGTATGCTATTTCTATGATTTCTTTAAAATGGAGTTAGAATTGATAGAAAATACTGAAATGGAGTCAATAAGTGAGCATTTTTGGAGACAAGTGTTTTTTATAGAATTTCCCTTATTAATAATTTTAGCTTTGAATCAGTTGTAAATTTGAGCTAGTCCGGTAAGAGTTTTGGGATACATTTTTATTAATAATATTTGTTTGGTTTGGTGAATAAAAGAGGGATTATGATTGAACATATATGGTTGAAACTTAGAAAAATAAATCTGGATGCATGTGATTAGTTGGTACAAAGTATTGGGCATCACAAGAGGCATCAAGTCCTTACTTATGGTGTAACCAACTCTTAAGCCCAACTTTATACATCTTTGGTATATGCATATCATAAAATTGTTCCTTTAGAGTTTTGTAACTCTTTAGTGAATGGTTTAATAGGTGACTAATCACATTTATAGCCAAAATAGATTGGTGACAACTCTTTAACCTAATCTTTCTCATATTTTTGTGTGAAAGGTTCAGACAAGCGATATGTCTGACAAGCTAGGGCCCTATGATGATTCAAAATGTTGTCCAGTTTGATATATTAAGGTTCTTTTCTTGATATATTATGACATTCATGATGAAACCAAAGCATAACACTCTCCATACAAAATGATCTAGTATGTCAATTTTGAGGATTAGTTATACAACTAGCATATGAAAACATTTGTATAGACATTTGAGTGATAATACCAATTAGAGTTCTCATTGTGAGCCAAGTTTAGTGAATTTGTTCTATAATAAACACTTGTATGCTATCCATAAAAATCCTAATACTAATGGGAACCGATTGCATACTTTCACAAGCAAGATGACTTAGAATATACTAGTCTTTGGCTTAGGTGCATTGTCTTATCTTGACAATTCATCGACCAAGAATTGTATTCTGAGTCTTGGTTTTAATGCTTATAGGGTCTAATAATTGCAACAAGTTTACAATTCCATGCAAAGCCATATTATTTTCTTGCGCTTAATTAAATTAGTAGTTAATGATTATTTGTCACACTATTAACATAAAAGGATAACTTAGTATTACTTGTTTAATCGATAAATTTGCAGTATCATCTATGTGGTTGCCTTGTCCAATCCAATTAGTTCTATGACATATACAAAATAGTTACATCATCCATTTATCTCAAATTGATTTGATATACAATATGTCAGACAAAATAATAATAATCATAATCATAAAAATAATGATGTCAATTAAAGAAAAAGAATAAAAAGGGAAAAGGAAAAAGAGAAGAGAATGGACTAGAGGTTGAGAAAGGACTTTGGTAATAGATTTGACCAACTTGTGGTAGATCTAATTGGTTTGATTTGATAGGCTAAATATGCAAATAGTTGTCCTCCCTTTCCCCTCTTTTTTCTCCTTTCTCCCTATTTCCTTCATGTTTCTTATTTTTTTATTTTATTTTTTTCTAGATTTTTTTCAAAAAAGTCAAAGAAATAAAATGGATTAATTATATATCTAGGCCATGAACTATACATCTTTTGTTAATTAGATAGTTACGAATAAAAATGATCATTCGGCTCTTCAAACTTTTATTGCATTAGCATTTTGCCTCTTTTGATCAATACTAGAGTTGGCAAAATAAACCCGAACCCGAAAACCCGCCCCAAAAAAACCCGAACTCAAACTGAACCCGATTTGACCAAAAAGTCAATGGCCCAAACCCGAAAAAACCCGAACCCGAATGGCCCAAACCCGAAATAGCCCGAACCTGAAATGACCCGAACCCGAAATGACCTAACCCCGAAAAAACCCAAACCCGAGCCTGACCTAAACCCGAACCCAAATTTAATACTAAAAATAAATATGAAAAATTATAATTAAATAATTTTTTATAAA
>JBBYHO010000018.1:11246547-11260218 GCA_038382025.1 Adansonia gregorii | reverse complement strand
AAAAATAAACTTCCAAATTGAGCTCTCTAAATTACATGCAGCAAGAGGAAAGAAACAGGTAGCAAAAATGCATAAGAAGAGCCTATCTGATGACTAGCATGTACTTCGTGAATAGACAGGTAAGAACTACTCTTGTAAGCAGAATATATAAAGATCCTTATGAGATAATTTTTTAGCTAAAGCAATTAGTGGCTAGAAGAACATATAAAAGTGTATAACAAAAATAATAAAAAAAAAGTGAAAAACAACAACAATTTTTGAGCAGGTACATGCTAATCTATCAACTAGAAGTAGACCAGATGCCTCTTCAAATATTTTCATCATTTGTTGTACTTGCCAAGTAAGTACTGCTTGTAAAGACACATGGCTCAGAGCAAGTTCAGTAGATTAGCCATGGTTGGTCAGGCAAGGCTCTTCAGGATTTTGGACAGTAATAGCTTAGGACACAGACAAAACATAAATTACTAAAAAAAAAAAAATCGTCAAAGATCTTCAGTTAACATGATAGCTTCGTGGATGCTATATCAAGCTTTACCTACTTGGATATACATAATAAGTCATTCCAAGTCTAGACAGGAGATTAATCAAAAGAAGGATTTTATTCCACTTCATTCACGTTTAAAATTAAATAAACCATTACCATGGTCAACTATTGTTTCCATCGCAGACAACTGGTGCACTGGTGGTAAAGGAGACAATAATATTTGCAACCCTGGAAATGAAGATAAAATAAAATGGCAAGATGTTAATCTTCCTTAATGAACCATAGTTATTGGTTATTGTAATCATTATAGTGATACATGTCATTGACTCTATTTGAATGCAACATAAAATAACAGTATATTGCAAAAAATTAGATAATTATAACAATGATTTTAACCGTTCCAGAAGTAACTGATTTTGATGTTTACTCAAAAAAAGGATATACCCAAAAGAAATGCAACAAAGTACAAACATGCTATAATAAGATATTTAAGAATCATACTTCCTTTTAAGGAGCATCCCTGACAAAATAAATTTATCCATATATATAATAAAATACAGTATCAGCTCACTCAACCACAATTTTTTCAGTAAACCACTAGAAAACTAACAGGGAGTCGTATATTCCTCAAAAGGCTAAAATATAAATCTTTTCTAAGACATCTTTTTCCAAATTCCCAAATCTTTTCAAGATGCCATATGGAATTAGAAAACAGGAGACTAACAAATTACTTAAAAAGCAAAGCCTTCTTTACATTTTTTTAAAATTTTTCCTTGTTCCACTTTTAGTTTTGGCGAAGGCCAAAGTGCAAGCTAAAGGGAGAACGTTACAGTGGAAAAATTAAGTAGAAGTAAGAGAATCAATCAGCACAAAAGCAGAAGCCTATATTAGCTACATAAAGCATGTTGACCTTTTCATAATTTCTAAATAAAATTAAAAGCTAACTCGTACTGCATTTTGGTCCACTTTCCTTCGTTTTCTACTATTTTCTCAGTAACCAAACAGATAAAAATAGATCAAGTTAAAGAAAAAAAAGTTAAGTATCCGGAAAGAGTGATACCTAAAAAAGAACAAGAGAGAAAGCTGAGCGAGTAAACAAGAAGCAAAATGAGCAGAGTCAAAGCAAGCATCTTCTCTCGCCGAACCAGAGTCCACAACAACCATCGTCAGAAAAAGATACCACCTCGAGCGACGCGAGCGTCGTCGGAGAGACACCGGAGATTCCTAAGGTTCCGATGGACCATTCGTCGGTGGCCAAATTCTCCCTCGCGTTCTCCAAGCAAAACAACACACCTCATAACCAAAACAAACAAAAAAAGCACCAAAGCTAAACTGCTTCACTGTCAAGCACCAAAAAGGAGTAAAAGAGAGGAAACAAAAACCCTAGGAGAGAGAAGATATAAACAATGAGGCTCGGCGCGACTGTAGATCCATGAAATGCGGCAAATGTCTACTGCAAAAATACAGAAATAATAGGTTTTTTTCTTTTTTTCCTTTTCGTTTGTCTTTTGGAGATGAAAATGGAGAAAGAAGGGATCTACAGGAGAGTGAAGCGAAGACGAGGAAAGAAAAAAAGGAGATCTCAGAATGAGAGTAGAAAATGAGAGAAAGTAAAGAGAAGAATTGTGTGTTAGACAGACAAGACAGAGAGAGTGGGAGTAGGAGGAAGGTGGGGAGGTGCTTTATTGCTTGAGTGTAGCTACAGCAAAAGCAAACACTGCTTCGGGAAATTGATGGTGGTTGTCTGGTACGCGCTTTTATTCAAGCGCGTTCTGATGACGCACCGACGAAAACGACAAACCTGGGAGCCGTTTGTTGCCGTCACTTGAAAACCGTTTTCTGTTCTGGTCAAACTCCCAAAATACTTCTTAAAAACAAAAATTTCATTTCAGGAGTTATTTTATTATTATTTTTTAAAAAATTATTATTTAACATACTAATAATAAAAAAATTTTAAATTTTTAAATAAATTAAAAGTTGATTACATATTTTATTTTTATTTTTAATTAATTTTTTATCATATTTAAAAGGTACTTATTTATATCTTAATACTGTTTTTAAAATTTAAATATAGTGTATATAATAATTTTTCATTTTAAAATATATTATGAATGGCAACAGATTTGGCACTATATAAGATGGAAAATAAACCCACGTGTTATATTAATTTTCCAAGTTTTAAGTAAAACAACATTTGAAAATTAAATTTTACTCTTTTAATTAATAAGTTTTATTAATACGACATTTAACTTCATATATTTTTTATCCGCAACTAATTTTTTATTTTTGTAAATTAGAGTTCAATGTTAATGAGAGTACTCTATGATATTAAATACCAAATGCATCAACAAATATAAAATATTAGTGCTTTAAAAATATTTAAAAATAAAATTAGACTTTATAAACATCGAATTAATTATTTTATTTGTCATCAAATAAATTTAAAATTCGACAGTTTAATAAAATACTATGTGTTTATAGTAAAAATATTAAAAATTAATATAATAAAAAAATTTATTCAATACATTATCGATAAATCATGTGATAATATCTTATTAATAAACAAACATAAAATTAAAAAAATACATTTAATCATGTAATATTCTATTATTTATATTAATGTATGAATCTATATATCAACATTACATTAAATATAAAATCCATTAAAAATATATCAATCTCTTAACACACCAACGAAGATTTTAAAAGGTACAGAAAAGGAACTTGGTAAAATTAAAAATATATGTAATCCTGTTAGGCTATTACCGAATATAAAAAAATTGTTAACATTGGACACTTTTAATATAAAATATTATTATAATTAATAATTTAATTAACTTTACAACAATTGCTATAAATATATATTTAATTTAATGGATCCGCAGTAATAGTTTATTATTTCTTTTAAAGACTGATCCGGCACGCGCCTAGGATGTTAATTTTGAGGTCCGATGCCTGAATGGTTAAGAAGCTGACCCCAGAGATCTCGTCAACTTTAGCAGCCAGTGCACGTGAAACAGAGTTGACGTTAAAACAGTAAAATTAAAGAAATTAACAGCAGCAGTTACCTCTAAGGGAAAAAAAAAATTTTAAGGTCGGGCAATTGAATTTTTTTTCAATAATTTTAATTATATTAAATAATAATTATTAATTTAAAAAATTTTAGTGTAAATTTATATATTAAAATAATTTTATTTTTAATATAAAATTAAATATTTCATGTTAAATTTTTTTAAAAATTAAAAGAATGATTATTAAATTAATTTTTTTAAATTATATAATTACTTTTTTATTAACAAATTCATAAAATAAAATTTGTCTTTTTTTAGTAATTAGATTTCACTCTTGCTTATATTTCTTTTTTATTTTCAATTGGTAAAAAATAATTGTAAAATATTTTTCATATATTTTTTGTTAATAATTATTTATCCTAATAATAACAGATAACAAATATTTTTAATTTATTAGTTCATTTTATACTTATTTTATAACTTTTTTTTCTCTTTATTATATGTTTTGCAAGAAAAATTTTTTCTTTCCTAATTATTAGTTGTTTATGATAATGAAATAAATAATAAATATTTTTCATTTATTAATTAAAATTTTTAATTCTTTAAAATTTTTTATTCATAATACTATCCGAATAAGTTTAAATTAAAAAATAATATTATTTCAAATTTGAATTCAGTAATATCTAAATCTAAATCTTTTTAAAAAATAAAATATAAAATTGACGATAATTAAATATGCAATATATATTTGATAGTGTAGGCTACTTAAATTCGTTATTTGTACAAATAAAATAAATTTTGATCTATAACGAATCTGAATATTCGATATCATCCGAATCAAAGTTAAAGTAAAATTGTATAATGAATATCCAAGTATCATATCTAAATTCGTTTTGAATCTGATATGAATAACAAATATAAATATAAATATATAATATATGAATATAAAAATAACAGATTGAATAATGTTAGCTATAAATTTTTTATTATTCATTATCGTCTTAGTAAAAAAATTACAAAAATTCTTTATATTTTTACTAATAATTATTTATTGTAAACTAAATTAAAAAAAAGGGGGCAGCTGTCAAAGGAAGAACGGTAAGGGATTCTTCTAATATATAGGTATAGACAAAGATGAAACTTCAGTCATTTTACCTCCAATGGGCTCATTTTTAACTCGCTTTCTTTGCCTTGAGCTTCCTCTTTCTTTCCTTCTTTAGGTTTTATCTCCGTTTCCAAAAAAAAAAAAAAAAACCAAACCCGGAGTTAGCGAACGGAAGTAAAAGGGAGATTTAGTCCATTTCCATCGAGATCACGAAAGAGAGAAAGGAGAAAAAGAGAATTCTCCTCGCCATCCGAAGTCCAAACACCTTAATTGCTTCGATTTTTTTCAAAGAAATAATAATTCGGAAAATAAAATGCCTAGATTGTTATGAGTTTCGTTTTTTGGTTGAAAAATGACCGGACATCTCTGGCCGCACGACCAAGCCTCCTCCCAATCTCAACCCTTCAGTAATTATCGTCGCAGGTTTGAATTGAAACTGAATTTTGAATTTTGAATTTTATCTTCTCGTCTGTGTTGTTTAACACTAAGAGGGTTTAGAATTATAGATTTTGATTTTAGTTAAAGCCTATTCCGTAGCTTGAATCGATCTAATTATGCATTACTTATTTTTTAGATTTCTTGTTTATATATTGCTTCATGTTTTCAGTAATTGTCGTCGGAGGTCGGAATTGAAACTGAATTTAGATTTTTGAAATTTTTGCTTTTCATTTTCTTTTAGCGTCTGTGTTGATTTGGATCACTAAGAAAGTTTAGAATTCTATATTTTGGTTTTAGTTAAATCCTATTCCGTAGCTTCAATTTATCTGATTACGCATCACCTGTTTTGTTGATTTATTTTTTTTACATTACTTAATGCTTCCCAGTAATTGTCGTCGCAGGTCGGAATTGAGACTGAACTTAGATCTTTTTTTTTTTAAACGTTTGTATTGTTTTGGATCACTAAGTTCAGAATTCTAGATTTTTGTTTTAGCTAAATCCCATTCCGTAGCTTCAATAAATCTAATTACGAATCACTTATTTTTTAGATTTCTTTTTTATAAATTACTTTATGCTTCCAGTAATTGTCATTGCAGGTCGGAATTGAAACTGAGTTTAGATTTTTTTTAATTTTTCTTTTATTTTTATTTTTTCATGTTTGTGTTGTTTTGGATCACAAATAAAGCTTAGAATTCTAGGTTTTAGTTTTACCTAAATCCTATTCCATAGCTTGGATTTATCTAATTATGCATCAATTATGTAGATTTCTTGTTTATACATCACTTCATGCTTTATTATATAGAGGTAAAAGTTTTGCTACTATGTTCAGTTATTATGAAACTTAATTAGATTTATCTGGTTGCTTTGAATGTTATGCTTTCTTGTCATTTTTCTTTATGCTTGATGCTTAATTGTGTTTTTCATGTATTTTAAACTAAACTTCTCAGCTGATAGGTGTTACCTTTGATTGAAGGTGATGATCAAGTCAAGAGTCATCTAATCTGGATATTAAGTTAGTGTTTTTCTGAAATTCTTTAGTTTATCAATGTCTTTCACTCGCCAAATTTCATCTCTTCCAATTTCAAGTTGATTTGTTAACTTGTAATTCTTATTTTCTTAGTGTTCTGTTCATGTAAGTACGGTTTGTTGATGACTTAAGAGTTAAGACTTGTTATTATTTTTTTTTAACCTCATAACAGTAATTTTGAAGCTCATTAGTTGTTGAGGTTTTTATTTATTTGATTATCTTGCTTACAATTCAGCTTCATTTTATTTTTTTCCTTTTTCAGCTGTAAAAATATCTTACATCTGTTAGGGAAGAGAGAAATCTGTCTGAGGACAAAATATGCACCAAAAAGGCAGTGGGGAGATGCACCTAAACAGAATGGCTGTTCTTCATCTGGGCCTAATAGTGAGCCCATTAGAGATGCCAGACGTGGCATTCTGTCATGGTACTTACTCTCTTCAACCGTATTTGTTTTATTTTTATTTTTCATTTCTTGCATGAGGGTAGAATGTCTTTTTGTATCGGTTTTCCGTTTTTATTTTATCCAGACGAGCCATTCCAAACCATTTTTTGTTACTATTTTTTCCTTTTCAGGGCTGAGGAAAAGTCTTTGCAGCATTTATCAGGCAAATACTGCCCTCTGGTGCCTCCTCCAAGGTCAACAATTGCAGCAGCATTTAGCTCTGATGGAAGAACACTTGCTTCAACCCAGTAAGTTGTACTTGTGTGAATGTTCTTGTTTTCTTCACCAGTGTTCATGGCTTGGCTTGTTTTAGATATTAACTTTGTCTTGTTATTTGTAGCGGTGATCACACTGTGAAGATTATTGATTATCAAATGGGAAAGTGTTTAAAGGTGTTGAGCGGTCATCGGAGGACACCTTGGGTGGTGAGTGCTTTGACTTAGCATGCAAGTCAGTGCTTGGTAATCCCTGATTGACTTTGCTTTCTAAAATGTAATTTTATTGGTAGATAGTTTTTGTGGTATCTTATGGGAATCCTTACTGGAAATTGATATTCCTAGAAGGCAGTTTGTTAAAAGGCTCAATGCCTGTTGTTTCGTAAAGGCAAAGATAATAACATGAGTGCATTATCCTCTATAATTTGGCTGATATGTTATCATTTTCCTTTTCCCCTGCCTTCTTAATTGTCTGGGAGCTTTAATCGTGGGAAAGTGGTGGCTAATAATCAACAGCCTCTGGAGACTCTGATTCCTGGTGCCATCTGGTGTGCTATGAGGACTAAGGTTTAACTGTTTAAGTTTGTACTTGAAAACAAGTTAGTTTGACTTGGAGCAGGGTGTCTAGATGAGCTTAGGTTTCCTTACTCTTCTCATAGTATATCGGTAAATTAAAAGCAATTGTTAGTTTAGTATGTAGTTTATGCGAGTTATCATGTGCTGACAAAAATAGAAGAAATACATATCTTCCTCGTATAAATTCTAATGGAGCTTTTACAGGTTAGATTCCACCCAATGCATCCAGAAATTCTTGCAAGTGGGAGCTTGGATCATGAAGTTCGTTTGTGGGATGCAAAGACAGCAGAGTGTTTAGGATCTCGTGATTTCTGTACTTCCCACTCCATTAATTTTTGTGATTTTAGAAGTGTTGTTCTTATACTTATCATTTACACTTGTGTTCTTGTCCTTTTTTTTAACTCTTGCAGATCGTCCAATTGCTTCCCTTGCTTTTCATGCAGAAGGAGAACTTCTTGCAGTTGCATGTGGTCATAAGGTGTTGAATATTGCCAATGATCTTGTCATATAATTTTTTTTTTTTGCTTGGAATGCTTATCTTCTCCTTCATTATATCCTTAAGCTTGTGAAGCATGATTTTGTGGATCACAGCATTTATGTTTTGTATCATGTTTCAGTTGTACATATGGGACTACAAGAAGAAAGGAGAGGGTTCCTCACCAGCCATTATATTGAAGACAAGACGATCTCTCCGAGCTGTACACTTTCACCCACATGCTGCTCCACTTCTCTTGACTGCTGAGGTGAATTCTCCAAAGGGGTTTTTTTTGTTCGATTTTTTTTTTCTTCTATCATATGGATTACATTATTTGACCGATATGCAGGTCAATGATCTTGACTCTTCAGATTCTTCAATGACACGGGCAACATCACAGGGTTACTTCAATTATCCTCCTCCTGCAGTTTTTGTGACTAGTGGTCATTCTAGTGATCATGTTGGTTTGGCTGTTGATCCCTCCCTTACGTCTTTGCCTTGCATGATTGTGCCTTCATTTTCCATAGATGATTCGAGAATGGATTTGCAGTATGTTAGTCGGCTTGTTGGTTCAACTAGCATGCAAGTTGGGCATTCTCCTTCAATGCAATTTCAAACAGATGCAACGACAGGAGAACAGTATCACAGTGCAGCATCTCCAATGGAAACATTGTCTGCAATTCCTTCTCACTTGTATGCTTGTACGGAAGATCCTGTAAACACCTCAGTTGCTCTTAGGATGGAAAGTGGTGCTGCAGAAACCTCAGTGGATGCTATGGATACTGATGAAATTCAGCCTGCAAGGGAAAGTGAGGAAGCAAACTCTGCTAGCCTTAGTAGTTATAGTAGCGCACAGAGGAGAGTGCCTAGACATGTTTCTAACCGACCAGATTCCAGGGAATTTCGGCTAAGTCAGCAGTTTTTACCCATTGGAGCAATTTGTTGGGAGCTTCCTTTTCTGCAAGGGTGGTTAATGGGTAAACAAACAGCTTTTCCTTCTATGCATCCTCGTAGTGGCACTGGTCATGAAAATTTAACTCAGTACGTGGGTTCTTCCTCAGCATTGCGGCCATCAATTGGTAACATGGAGGCTGCAGTTTCTTCTTCGGGAATACCTTGTAGTATTAGCCAATCCGGGTTTTCTGGAAGACCTGGATTGCAAAATGTTTCACGATCTCCCTTCCCAGTTTCTGAATCTGGTGAAGTATCTGTGCCTAGCAATTCTGTGCACGATGGCACTGATGCTGAAGCAATTATAAGTAGACTTCAATCTGAACTTGCCGCATCAATGGCAGTAGCTGCAGCTGCAGAGTTGCCTTGCACGGTGAAGCTTAGACTCTGGTCACATGATATAAAAAATCCTTGTGTTCCACTAAATGCCGGAAAATGCCGCTTAACCATACCACATGCTGTCCTTTGTAGGTAAATGTCGTGATATTTGTTCTTATCGTTTGATGATCTTAAATTTGGCAGTGTGACATTAAAACTGCCTTGTTTTTAAGAGAAAATTTTTTGTGCTTGGTCGACTAAGGTGCATAATGCAGATGCTATGCATTCACTTCTTGGACCATCTCTTTATACATGAACTGTTGATTTTTCTTTTATTTTTTCAAATTTAGTTCCCCCTCCCCACACAAAAACTTCATTATATTTGTGGTTGTCCTCTAATAACTGTACTTGGTTAGCATGTCATCGTGTTTATATTATGCCATTTCCTGGCTGCATTATGTGTTTGCAGTGAAATGGGTGCCCATTTTTCACCTTGTGGGAAATTTTTAGCTGCTTGTGTTGCTTGTGTGCTTCCTCATATGGAAGCTGATCCTCGATTACAGGCATTGGTCCATCAAGATGGTGGGGCTGGAACGTCCCCAACTCGACATCCAATCTCAGCACACCAAGTCGTATATGAGCTTCGGATATATTCTCTTGAGAAGGCAACGTAAAGTTCATTCCCTTTAACATTTTATTTTAGTTATATTTGGTGGATGGTTATCTTATCCATAAAATGTTCATTGAAACACTACAGCTTTGGTTCTGTGCTTGTTTCACGAGCAATTAGAGCCGCTCATTCTTTGACATCAATCCAGGTTAGTTGCTTTAAATTTTGAAAGCTCGCATTCCTAGTGGCATTTTCTGCTATACAAGCTATTAGTACTGAATGCTTTGCCAAAAAAGGTCATCACAGGGGAATATCTTCTTCCCCCCCCCCCCCCAAAAAAAACACCCAACTCCAACCAACAAATAGGACTCCTCATGGATGTTGCAATGTTTTTTTTCCTCCTTGTTATTTTGGTATCGTTGCTCATTTTCCCAGTTTATGCTGAGTTCTGGAGCTTCCTGGGAGAATTATTTCCTTCCTGGGAGGATAGGGGCATAGTAGAGGGGGGATGCCTAAAGCTGATCCAATCATGTTAACATATTACAAAGTCAGTTATGACCAAACCAAAAATGTCATTGGCAACGTGATTTGGCCGTTAGAGTTTGTCCTTTTGTTTGTTAATTGCTCCTACCTTTTGTGTTAGATTGATGGTATGGTATGTCTGTTAGGATATCAATATTATCCTGTAAACTCACTTAGTATGCGATTATTTTGTTTAAATATTAAAGTTTCCTTACTTTAATTTCTTTAATTATAATGCCTAAATTTCTTATATGCTATTTGTACAAATGCATAGAATTAGAGGTAGTATATTGGTCTATAAGAGTAGCAAAAACGTTTCTAATTTATGCATCTAATGCTACGCATGCAGTTCTCACCTACTTCTGAGCACATATTACTTGCCTATGGTCGGCGTCATGGTTCTCTTCTTAAAAGCATTGTCATTGATGGGAAAACAACGTTGCCTATATACACAGTACTAGAGGTAGAAGTTCAAATTAAATTATTCTATATTTTCTGCATGTTATGAATGAATTTTCTTCCTCTGCCAATAGTTTTTCCACTTCTCTATTTCAATTTGGAATTTACTTATTGATAGAATCTGTTGGAATTTGCAGTAAGAAATAAGCTTACATGGAAAGTTCAGTTGTAAATGGTTTCTTATGCTTCAAGCAATATTAGGATTTCTCATATTGGCTTTCTCCTAATTTTCAATATTTGATTATTGAGATGTTAGTTGACTAAAGCAGTAAGATTCATATATTTTTTAAGATTTATGATTCTTAATCATTTTTTGGTCCTGTTTCTGTTAATGACCCTGATGTTTTCTTGAGCTGATAAGTCATTTATTTACCGGAGAATGGATCTCAAAACTAAATTTCGAGCCAACAAAAATTGGTTGCCCTGTTCCCTGATATTTTAGGTTATGATTTTGTATTTATGACATGTTAATTCTTATAGTCTGATGTAGTGTTAACTTCAGCTGTTTAGAAATGGAACTGTGGCACAATTCTACAGTTATGGGATTTCAACTACTCATGGATGTGGGTCCCGTGGGGGCCTACTTCCAATTTCTTTATTCAATTATTTCTAGGGGAATATGCTCCGTATGGACACCAACTTCCAATACACAAAGTCTTATATGACCCTTTTTTAGCTTAAGTAGAGTCTTGTTTTCTCAACTTCACTTTTTCATTCCATTTTTTTTTTTGAAACAGAGACCCTGTTTGGCTTTGATCAAAGTTTGAATACATTTTGGTCAATTTTCTGTGTTTTGAATTTTATATTTCAATCAACTTTTAGGCTGGTACAAGTCACTGCGCATGTATTTATTCATTTAGAACAGTTTTGCTGGAGTTGATGTCATTTTACTCTCATGACAACTTCTGTGTAGAGAGCGGAGGAGGATTTTTTTTAAAAACTTTTTTTGGGTTCCCAATTATACTGCCAACCAGTCACTAGAATGCTCCTTGAAACTTTTGAAATTTTACCTTTCTTTCTAGAATTAACGATGTTGTGAATCTTGTATAATAATATGTTGTTTTCTCTGTTAGGTATATCGAGTTTCTGATATGGAACTTGTGAGAGTACTTCCTAGTGCAGAGGATGAGGTAAATGTTGCGTGCTTTCATCCTTTTGCTGGAGGAGGTCTTGTGTACGGAACCAAGGTTAGTACCTTAATATCTCAGAATTTGTGTTTTATTTGCATACATTCTTGGACCACAAACCTAATATAGCAAGATCTTTAATTCGGGACAACGATTGCTGTCAAATGCAGGAAGGCAGACTGAGGATTCTTCAGTGCGATGGTGCTCAGGGCACCAATGGCAGCATGCCAAATTATTTCTCTGAATGAAAACATGGCCAAGGTAGAATAGCAAACAAGTTTAAATCTAGTGTTCCTTATTGTGGTATTCTGAATCTGATGACCATTTTGGAATTTTGAAATGCCACTGATATTGCTGCATTATAGCGGAGATGACCATTTATACAGATGCTGGGTGGGATTTTTTTTTTTTTTTAATAGAAAAGCTTTTTGAAGTTATTTGAGTTTACAAATGTGTCCCTAAAATATCTTTTTCTTTTTTTCAACTTCTAAATTGCTAATCCAAGGTTATTGGTGTAGCGTTTTTTTTTAATGGCCAAGGGAGAGGGAGGCTGGGACTTAATATTTACATTTGGTATTAAGTCATCAAGATTACTCTTAATTAATTAATGAATGGATTATTTTTATTTATTGATTGCAGGTGTAGAAATTTAATTTGGTATTTTGGATCGGATGCTAGAAATAGCCATCTCCCTTGCCTTGCCCTGCCCCAGTATTTGGTGGTGGTGGTTGTTGTGTAACTGCTAGTTAAAAAGAAAGTTTTTAATTTTGGTCCAAATGGAATGAATTCATTTTACTACTCACTTTAATTTAATTTAAATTTGATTAATGTTGTAATATTACGTAACTAGCAAACTTTAGTTTATTACATTTAAAAAGGCCATACTTTTCATCTTTCTATCTATTTTCAATATTTTGAATATAAAAAATCGTCAAATCTAATGTCTCATATATCTGAGCCCCTGCTCTGGGTATAGGTCATACAAGTAGTGTTTATTTTCCTTGTCATGAAATATTGTTGTAATGGCATTTCAAGCTTAGAATAATACAATAATAATGTTTTAGAATTGAGCTGCAGTTCTTCCATTTATAATTTTTTAATAACTAATGAACCTTAATAACAAAAATCATAAACAAGTCGCTGTTGATCTGGTACCTCAATTATTTATTAATACGTAATTTACTGTTTTTAATTATAAGCACAAATTGCATTTGTTATTATTTTTGTTTTCGTTGAAAATGCAACTCAAACTGTAAGTAAGACGAGAATAAGAAGTTGAAAGAATTTTTTTTTATTTTTTTGAACATCGAATAATGATTCGGCAGAAGGAAAGAAAAGAAGGAAATAATAATGCGTTGATGTACTACCAAATTATTCATATCCGACCGATTTAAAATGATTTAGTTCATCTTTAAAAATCAAAGCCGTATGTCTGGACTTCTTGCCAGGCTCACTATTTTAATGTTATTATTATTTTTTAATGTCTTAGGGTTTCAGCATGAAATTAATTGTCCATGATGATGGGAAGAACATGCATGTGGTACAGGTATGAAGCCAAGTTAATGAGCTTACCTCCTTTACTCCAGATCTTTTTATTGATTTTATTAATACATATATATATATATGTATACATTTGCTTATTTGTTGCTTTAAATTAATAAGGTACAACCACGTTAAATTTTCACGAAATTTCTTCCGAAATCAACATTTATAATGTAGATAGTAGATATCAAGTATTAAAAGAAAAAACAAGAAATAAAGTATTTATATTCGAATTTAGGCACGTAATGCAATGAATTAAGGAGTTTAATATAAAATATCGTTAGTTTTAGTTTTCTAATTTTATAACATAATAAGAATACTGCAATCAACATTTGGTCCGTCATCAATGCCTGCATCATTTCTTCAATT
>JBBYHO010000018.1:11148635-11172943 GCA_038382025.1 Adansonia gregorii | reverse complement strand
TCTTTTATCTATTTCCTAGGGATTTTAAGATAAAGAAACGCATTCTTCTCCCACGTTTAATGTTGGAGAAGCTTCCAAATAAAGTCCAAAAGCTTCCCCTTCCCCGTCTTTACTTGCTACTGATTAACAGCTGTCGCAGAACCCAAGATCCCACGAGCTCTCCAAATATGTGTGTGTGTGTGTGTGTATATATATATATATATAAACTAATCACCATTTTTTAATATTTGTAATATACCAAAAACTTATACATCAACCAGTCTTCTTTCCCATCACTTTATCATCAAAGTTCAAAACAGAATGTACAAGTTTGCTCCATACTAACTATCCCACTTTGCTCAAATTTTGAAATGATCTACTAAGATGGCAGTTAAGAAGAGCAATATGAAGATGGGAATCCGTTTATTGTTGTTGTTCTTCTGCTACTGCATGGGTTCTTGTTCTTTCGGTCTTGCGGCTGGAAAAACCAACTTGAACGAGGAAGCGTTGGCATTACTATCGATAAAGGCTAGTCTTAGTGATCCATTGAATAGCCTTCATGATTGGAAATTGCCGGACAATTTGACCCTCCTCAAGTATTCAGCTCACTGTAACTGGACTGGAGTATGGTGCAATTCTGATGGGGCAGTTGAAAAGCTCGATATCTCTCATATGAATCTCAGCGGACGAGTTCCAGATGATATCCAACGGCTGAAAGGCCTTAGTTCTCTCAACTTGTGCTGCAATGAACTGTCGTCGAGTTTACCAAAAGCCGTATCCAATCTCACATCACTCAACAGCATTGACGTCAGCCAAAATTTGTTCACCGGCGGCTTCCCTGTGGGTTTTGGAAGGGCTTCAGGACTAACATTGCTGAATGCTTCCAGCAACACTTTCACAGGATTTCTCCCTGAGGATCTTGGCAATGCAACTTCATTGGAGTCTCTAGACCTGCGAGGAAATTTCTTCAAGGGTTCAGTTCCAAAGTCCTTCAAGAACTTGCACAACTTAAAATTTTTTGGCCTTTCAGGAAATAATCTCACTGGCCAGATACCAGGAGAACTCGGGCAGCTTTCATCAGTGGAGACTATAATTCTGGGGTACAATGGATTCGAAGGTGGAATACCGGTTGAGTTTGTTAACCTCTCTAGTCTAAAGTACCTTGATTTGGCAGTTGGCAATCTTAGTGGAGAGATTCCAGTTGAACTAGGTAGGCTCCAGCAGCTTGAAACAGTTTACTTGTACAAGAACAGCTTTGAAGGCAAGATTCCGACGTCAATTGGCAACATTACTTCGTTGCAGCTGCTGGATTTGTCTGATAATAATTTATCTGGCGAAATTCCTGCTGAGATCTCCAAGCTTAAGAATTTGCAACTCTTGAACTTAATGTGCAATCAGTTATCAGGTTCGGTTCCCGCTGGACTAGGAGGTTTGACACAATTGCAGGTGCTTGAGTTGTGGAACAATTCCTTGTCGGGCCCACTGCCAACTGATCTTGGCAACAGTTCACCATTGCAATGGTTGGACGTATCATCCAATTCGTTCTCTGGTGAAATCCCGGCAACCTTGTGCAATGGAAGCAGTCTCACCAAGCTCATACTATTCACCAATGCTTTCTCAGGTCCAGTGCCAGTCAGCTTATCAAATTGTCCATCACTTGCTCGTGTTCGAATGCAGAATAATCTTCTATCCGGGACAATTCCAGTTGGTTTTGGTAAACTTGGGAGGCTTCAGAGGTTAGAATTGGCAAATAACAGTCTCACCGGCAAAATCCCAGATGATATAGGGTCTTCTACATCGCTTGCTTTCATTGATCTTTCTAGCAATGACCTTCAATCTTTACTCCCTTCTACCATTCTTTCAATCCCAAGTCTCCAAACATTCATTGCATCAAATAACAACTTGGCTGGCGAAATCCCAGATCAATTTCAGGGTTGGCCTTCACTTTCTGTGCTTGATCTGTCTACAAACCATTTCACAGGAAGTATTCCAGCTAACATTGCTTCATGTGAGAGATTAGTCACTTTGAATCTGAGGAATAACCAACTGACTGGAGTTATTCCAGAATCAATTGCAATGATGCCCACCTTGGCTGTTGTTGATTTGTCTAACAACTCTCTAACAGGTGGGATACCGGATAATTTTGGAACTTCTCCAGCTTTAGAAATGCTCAAGGTTTCGTATAACAAACTAGAGGGTCCAGTTCCTGCAAATGGTGTGCTAAGAGCAATCAATCCAGATGACCTCATTGGCAATGCTGGTCTCTGCGGTGGTGTTCTCCCTCCATGTAACTTACATTCACCATCTTCATCAAGGCAAAGAAGCTTGCGAGCAAAGCATGTTGTTGCAGGGTGGCTCATTGGGATTTCATCAGTTTTAGCAGCTGGAATCTTACTCATCAGTGGGCGATTGCTCTATAAAAAGTGGTATTCACTTGGTGATTGCTTTGAAGAAAGTTTTAAAGCAGGAAAAGGAGAATGGCCATGGAGATTAATGGCATTCCAAAGACTCAGTTTCACAGCTTCTGACATCCTAGCCTGCATTAAAGAATCGAACGTGGTCGGAATGGGAGCCACCGGGGTTGTATACAAGGCTGAGATGCCACAGTCAAATGCAGTTGTGGCAGTTAAAAAGTTGTGGAGATCAGGAACTGATGTCGAAACAGGAAACAGCGGGGATTTTGTTGGGGAGGTGAATCTCCTAGGGAAACTAAGGCATCGAAACATAGTTCGGTTATTAGGATATCTTCATAATGATACTAGCATGATGATAATATACGAGTTCATGCAAAATGGTAGCTTGGCAGAAGCCTTGAATGGCAAACAAGCAAGTAGGTTGCTGGTGGATTGGGTTTCAAGGTATAACATAGCACTAGGAGTTGCTCAAGGGCTTGCTTATCTCCACCATGATTGTCATCCACCTGTTATACATCGAGACATCAAGTCGAACAACATACTGCTTGATGCGAATCTTGAGGCAAGAATTGCAGATTTTGGTTTGGCAAGGATGATGGTCAGAAAGAATGAAACAGTCTCAGTGGTAGCAGGGTCTTACGGATACATAGCTCCAGGTAAGTTACCAATTTAACATCTCAATTCCATATGTAATCACAGTTTCTTTCTTGTGGCTCATGTTTTTTTTTTTTCAATGATCCTGTGACAGAGTACGGTTACACCTTAAAGGTCAATGAAAAGATTGATATTTACGGCTTCGGGGTTGTTTTGCTGGAACTTCTAACCGGGAAACGGCCTTTAGATCCAGAGTTCGGAGAATCTATAGACATTGTTGAATGGATTAGGAGGAAGGTTGGAGATAATAAAGTTTTAGAAGAGGCATTAGATCCGAATTTAGGGAACTGTAAGCATATTCAAGAAGAGATGCTGTTGGTTGTTAGGATAGCGCTTATCTGCACTGCCAAGCACCCCAGGGACAGACCATCGATGAGGGATGTGATTAGGATGCTTGGTGAGGCAAAGCCTAGGAGGAAAAGTAGTAGCAACAATGGCGGAAATGCATCTACCAAAGAGATGCCAGTCTTTAGCACATCACCTGTAAATGGACTCTTCTAGGAACAGAAAATAACATACACTTTGCCAATATATATATATATATATGTATATTCTTCTTTGTATGTAGCACTGTATTTGTTAACGCCTGTAATCACTGGTTCATGTTTTACCTGAAATTGTTTAGCTCTCATTGTTAACGTATTGGAAACAGTACACTACAGATTTACAGATCAACTCGTGGAAAATCCATCTTCTTTTGCTATTAGAAATTCCTACTTATATTATTCATTGTAACTTCCATAGTTCTTTGGATTAAGACATTTGGGAGGGGGGTGATTGAACTCTTGAAGTTATCAAAGAAGAGCAACTTATCTACTTAGTTTCAACTTTCCTCCTGCAGGCATGCTTGTAAGAACTTCTTATGATAACACAACCTCTGATATTCAAATTCGGATATGAGTTTCAAAAACAGGTATGTGTCTGAACAAGTATGTTCAATTGTTTCTTAAGTTTTACACATACTAGGAGGGTCATATCTCCTATACATGTCTGAATATGTATTGAACACAAGTGTTAGGCATGGATACTTCAAGAAAAATTAAGAGTTGGAGCAACACAACAACCAATCCCGGTAGGAATTGACTTTTTCAGCAGAGTTACTGAGATTATCTTTAAAAACCTTTCAGAAACCACATTACATATTGATGAGCTATCATACCATGGAAACTCTTATGTAAGATACCAAAGAGGACTTCCCTTACGTGCAGAGCTCTCAATCACGCACCCAATTAGCATATTTCTTATGTTATGCAATCGATGAATATTCAGTTTGGCAAAAAGAGGAAAAGCTAACATAAAACAAAAACTGCAGAAATTAAGGACAAAAAGAACAAAAGCTTGCCGTTGATAAGAAAAACACTTTTGCAGTAAAATGGCTCAGTTATATACAGCAACAAAAAATTAGCAGTTACTAGGCATTTTGTATATTTAACATTGAAAACCAAGATATTGATGCCTTTCAAAAAGCATGGTGACCATCCTCAGGACCATAATACCGTAAGAGATTGAAGAAAACATGTAAAACAAAATAATACATCAACCGGAAACAAATAGAGAGCCAGTGTGGTTCAAACTTTACTCATTCAAAATGCTTTAACTATTCTTTCTTTTTTTGCTTTGTATGTCGCTAGCATGCCCTATTCATCTTATGGTGCGTGAGAGACTAATCTTCTAGATGGACTTGCTCGTAATCTTGGAGCTTTAAATTATGAATTGAAGTAACTGTAGATGTGAATGGAAATCAACGTAAACGAAGATCATAAGAGAATAAAATCTGTTTACTCAATCCGGAATCATCAGACGTCCTCATGATTCTAAGCCTCTTCACTGAACCAAGGAACAAATTAAATCAAACCAGAGAAACATTCACAATGAGTGTTAAGAGAAGACGACTTTTGATCCATAATACATTACCACTACATCTAGTTCTTTACTACTCTGCATGTAAGTTTAGCTCTAGCCTCTTCATGTTGTTCACTTAATTGCCATGGAGTTCTAAGTCAAACCCTTCCTTCTACGGTTAAAACAGAAAAACACATACATCAAGTTGTCGATAGGTAGCAAAATGTTATGGTGTCCCCACTGAAGCCTCGCTTCGAAGCTGGACAAGATGACCAGCAAGATATATACAGCAATTCTTCAGGGGAGTATATTAACTTTGGGGTCATTAGGGGAAAGCAGATGCATGTAGATTTTAAGCTTCTCTTTTAATTCTCATCAGCTTTTATTCTGAACTAACTGACAATTTATGTCCAAAAACTTGATTAATAATCTCAACATACAATTTATAAATGCAGATATACATACTGCTAATAAGAGAATGCACACTTTGATGGTTTAAAAATTTTATATACATTTATACACAGTGAAACTCCGTAAGGATCTACATTTTGGCTTGCAGTCCAGGAAATAGCAACGGAAATTCATTTTAAAATTAAAAATGTCATGCGAACTAGGCCATAAAAAAAAATTAAAATGTAAAGTGAGAGGTATAATTGAAATTACACGTACTCCCAAGGAACATCACCAACAAGCATCCAGTCACCTTCCTTGTCCTCATAAGTAAGCACAGAATCAGATGATCCATCCAGCAGGTTTGAAGGCATCGTACCATGCTCCAGCGCCCTTGATCCTAATCATGAAAATCATGACAACATTCATAAAAGAGAAACATGCTCCGATGATCGATAGAAAAACACAGTATTTCTTATTTGAATCAGGACATTCTTTACAGTGGAGGTTCAAAGGCTTTCAATCCCAGCACCCTCTATAATTCCTTGAGGTTTAACATTTCTTTACTTAAAGACGTCTAAATGTTTCCGTCTAATATTTTCTATTTTGGCACAAAGCTTGGAGAAATACAAGGGAATGGTTGTCAGTTTTGTTGGCATGACCTAGTGTCCACATTCTGGTCTAAAAGTCCATATATCAGTTAAGACATGGTCATCATATAGCTCACAACAGCTCTCCGATCGATACTTAAACTGGCAAACTTAACTCGTCTTTTGAACGTCAAAACAAATCTTATTAGGAAGCCTCACCTAGCAGATTGACACTAGGGGTGGTTTTGAGAAACATATCTTCCAACGTTTTTGCCAACTTTTCGTAGGATTCTTGGGCATTCAAATCAACCTTCCTTCCAATAGGAATTCCATCCATATTCACCTTCACAAACAGGGATTTCCTGATCTTAGCATTACCACCGCTCTGGAAGCTGCCAATAGCACCCTTCTCCACCATAGAGGTCTCGGTTTTACGGTTCTTCATTGTTGAGTTAAATCCTTCAACGGCCAGTGCTTTTGCTTGGTTAACCATGCTATTCATTCTATAAGCTCTGATAGGAGGCCACCCCACAAACTGAGTGTTTCAAAATTCAAGGAAAATAACAGATGTTAACCGGGGGGGGGGGGTCAGCAAAGGTTCCAAAGCTGCCAAGTAAGTAATTAACACCCAACCACCACAACCGAATAGTACAGCTCAATAGTATGTTAACAGAGTGAAATGTTATCAGCTACTCATGAAATACCAGGAAGGTTATACTAAAAGAAGAATTGCGCACATTAAAACTGTCTTGGTAGCATTGATTTTGCCTCAACTCAGATGGAGCCTCTTTAATAAGATCCAAAGCTAATTATTGATATTAACAAGCAAGAACAAACATATACTGAATTCGGAATTGAAGATCAGGACCGTGTGATCTATCAGCATTTTATATCTTGATAAGCAGAATGACTAGTAGTTTGTTTGCTACCAACGACACGACCCATCTTAACGAGAGTGGAAGCATCCCAAATCCATAACTAATCCTAAACAACCAAACAATAAAGTTGTCTCCGAAGCCAACCCCTTTCTGAATGAATAATCATGCAAAAATCTTTGTAATATCGACGATCGAACGTAAGAAGTTGTGGTGGACTGATAGATGAGTTTCCAGTCACAATAGGAGCGTACCAAGGATTTGGCGTTGAGTAATTTTCTATTTGCCATTATAATGGATAACAAAATACATTCAAGCTGAAATAACGTGGTTATGTTTCAAATTATATTATATTTGTTGTTGATACCAAATTAAAGTTGTGAAATACCTTGGTTAATTGATGAGACCTCCAATATGAAGGTAACTAAATCTTATAATAACAGAGTTAGGGAAAGCTGATAAATTCAGGGAAAAAATACAAATTAAATCCAAGAATATAAGCCATATTCAGGACATACAAATTTATGGAAGGGATACAATAACGTAATAGGCTTAAACTAGAGCATACCAAGAGCCATTAGCAGCAGCCATAGAATCAGCAATCCTCTTGACATTAGTTCCACTTAAAGAAGATGAAGAAGCAGAAGCAGAAGCAAAAGAAATCAGAGAAGAGAAATCTTCAGAAGTGCAAACACTGGCATATTGATCTCCCCTTGAAACTTGGTGCACCTTAAACCCACCACTGTTAGCTCCATCACCAAGTCTCAAGCCAAGACCCAACTCCAACTCAGTCTCATCTGGACACGAAGAATCCTCTGACGACACCTCCATGTTGTCATCTGTTGACACTGTAGTAATTGACTCACTTTCAGAAACACCACCACCGATAACAACACCTCCTTGCATTGAAACTTAAGACCTCCTTTATTCAACCAAAGTTTCAAACTTTATGAGTACAAGAGAGAAGAGAAAGGATTAATTAGAAGTAAAGTTCCAACTTTGTAGGCAAAGCGAAATGGGCAAAAAGCAAAGAAGAATAAATAAATGAAGATTTTGGGAGGGTTTCTGCTGGTATTTGTAATGACGAGTTGGGCCCGATATTGTCTGGTTTTATGCGCCTCCATCAATGTTTTCTTTTCCTTTCTTCTTTCCGATCTAAACCCTTTTTAGAAATTACTTTTTACCAAATCAAAATTAAGATAGACATGAAAACAAAATGATAACATAATAATAAATGATTTGATATCCCATTGTTAGTGTTGTGATGTTATTTTGGGATAATCTTGCATGGCAATAGAAACATAAAAATTGCAGATATATTTAGAAGTTTGAGCAATGGATTATCAATATTGCAAGGATTCACCCTTTAACCTTTGGAATGGATTTGTCACCCTGGCACTTAAAGCTTCATAAAACAAATCAGTCCCTCACTCCCTCTGAAAGAATGTTAATTGGTGTTTTATCATATTTTAAACTATAAAAGACCTCGTTGCTCAAACTCTTATTTTTATTTATTTATTTTTTTTAAGTGCCCATGTCTGACACCCATGTCTGGATATTTGTATGTTTGGAGCTACAATTCTCTAATAACCCTCCAAATACATGAAAATATTGAAAACAAATTGAACACCGGTGTTGAACACATATTTGCGTCCGATACCTAAATCCGAATCCGAATAACATAGCAAAAGAAAGCAAAATTTCACAAAACTTATTCTTTGGGAGGGACACATCAAATATGAAGGTCTGTCTTGCTTATATCATAACTAAATACTATCAAGAAAAAGTTGGATTGGAACTTCAAATGACAGAAAAAAATTACTCACTTTTATTGAGTGCGTGTTCTCATTTCTTCTCTTGATTCTCAGATTTCTGAGTCCTACATTCAGTGCAAGCTATGTCGGCTGCATGAGGGACGTTTTCTAGGAGACTAATTCGAAATGCTCGCTGCTTCTCTTCATTCCCAGGAACATGTAGAAGGGCTTCCATGATTAGTATTTCCCAATCTCGAGGAAGAAACAACAAATACCAATTATCATCTGTAAAAGAATCCCATTTCAGAAAGGGCATTAGGTTGAAACAGAAACATGACTCCAATGTACGAATGATTTGGAATAAGCGAGTTTCAACACTGACAACTGCTCAACCAATGATACATCAAAGGTGAGTGATTTTGGAGATTATGCTCTTGGTTAATGAGTGGATTGCAGAGCTTATGCAAGGGGGGAAAAGAAAAGAAAGAAGATGTAGACAAGAACATAAGCCAGATGAAACTAACTGCCATGGCGAACTGCCTTCAATTGTAATAATCCATCGCCTTGAGGTCCAGACACAGGAAATGTGCAAGTTACAGAATGCCTCTTGTGAGCAACAGCAAGAGAAGCATTGTACCATGGTCCCTTCTTAATTGGCTCCCCAATAGCATCTATAATTGCCTGATTCTTACTGGCTTTTTCCATGGCCTTGCTGGAGAATTGTTAGGCCAATTATAAGGATAAGTTGTATATCATTGCAAATGGAAAAGTGGAGAATGAAATGAAAGTCTAACGTTAGACATCAATTCATAAAACATCAATAATAAAACGTGTTATAACTGAACTGAGAAATTTGACAATTTTCATAATCATGCCTCCAAATACATGACAGATTCTACTACTCTTAAGCAAAACATTCTGTATGAACCTAAAGCTATGTTGCTCTGACTCCTCATTTTCTTGAAAAGCTTGTTTCCGACGCTTATTTGGACATGGGCACGGAGACATGGCCCTCCCATTGCATGAAAAAACTTTGAAAAATTGAACATGCTCATGTTCATACATATGCGCATCCGATACTTACACCTAATTCTAAGTAACACAGACCTAAAATACAAGTCATTGCTGCATGTTATGGTTCACAAACTATGTTCAGTATGGGAGTTCAGAACCCACATGAGAAGACGATTGAAAGAAAACTTAATGTATCTGCATCCACATCAACTGATACTCTGCCGCAAACAACTCCACAATATATTATGTTATCCAAGGTTCATAATCCATGTTCATAGTGGGAGTTGAGAACCTAAAGAAGAAGACAATTAAAACAAAAAAAAAAAACTTCAAGATATGCCGCCATCCACATCAACCAATTCTCTGTTACAAATGGCTCAAGGGAGAATTAAGTTATCAGAAACAACACTATATCGTAGAATGCCATATGAAAAAAGGTTCACTAAGACTAAGTCAGCAATAAGGAAGAAATAACAAGGCACAATAAGAATTACAGATGTCGTATAAAGTTGTAACGCCAATCACTGTAAACAATGATTTTTATGACATGCTGTCATAAGTCTTCAACGATGAGATAATGTAAATGAATACCTAGGAAAAGCTTGTAAGGCCAGTATGTTCGTGACTACAAAAATACACAAAAACTAGACACCAGCCCGATTACGTGAGTTACGAAGCAGTCTAGGAGTTTCACAACAAAGATCATATCAAGGGAGAAAACACAAGGCAAACTGGAAAAACAAATGCAGTAACTTCTCATCATAGCCCCCACAAAGTACACCGTTAGTTTTCACAAAGATCGACTGACTAAGCAACATGATTAAAATGACCACAAACACGGCAAGCACTAACAAAGATGTAAAGCAACAATCTCGTTGTGAATCTTTGGGAAGGCGAAGTCCTCAAATTAATAAAATTCAATAGCAGTGTCATATGAAATGCAGCATACCTGGTACAACCATGGTAGATAGCGAGGTCATCAACGGCACTCAAGGCAACACCACCTGTCACAGTAATCAAGACAAAAGACAGTGCTTTGCGAGCAAATAACCTGCTCTTTTCCTGGTTCACAGAATTTCCAGTGCTGCATGATAAAATCAAATAAGTAAAAATGGATCGACTTTAACTTAATCTTTTGGAGGAGCCTAAAAGGAAAAATAAAATAAAAAATTGTCAGCTACTCCTACCAAAATATCAACTTATATGGGAAAAGAAAAAAAAAACCTAATGTGACAACTCAAAAGTAATTATCTGAACATTGAATCCCTAAGGATTTGACACTTAGCTTAAATTACTGGTTCGAGTACCTCAATAGATGGAGAAATCTTGAAGAAAGTAACTAATCTTCTTACCAACATTTCTTTTTTTTTTTTTTGGATAGATGTTCCCAAAACCTTTCGGCTTTGACGTGGACCGACTCACTTGAACTCGGACGGAAAATAAATAAATAAATAAATAAGCTTTGGGTTTCTAAACTTATCTTTCATTCTCGATGGGTTAATTTAGCTTTGGGCTTCAAACGTATCTTTTATTCTCAATGGGCTAATTAAAGAGGGATGAATTGAGGCCCAATTGCTATTTTTAACATAATTTTTAAAGTTTTTTTTTTACTTAAAAACTATACAAAATGTAAAAGTATGAAATATATAATTATATATATTTGTTTTATTAATAAAATTTAATATTTAAATAATTTATATTATATATTTGATACAATCGTACCTTATTTATATTATTTTTATATTATTTTATATTATAATTATTTTTCATGCCATGTTCTAAAATTATTAGGCAAAATATTAATAATTTTCTCCAACTCAGTTTGTAGATGAAGCGATATTGCTAATTTTTGTCATCACGACTTGGGTTTTTGTTTTATGAACGACACAACTTTAAAGACCTTTCTATCTATCATTATTTAAGTAATTTTATGAAAAAAATGTATAGTATTTAAGATCCAAAATTTATACAGTTAAACCAAAATTAGAGAAAACCATTACTTGGTTATTCCTACAACTATTGGCTTTGAAAGTGTGTGTGTGTATTTATATACATTACAACTTGGGTTTATATGTTTTCCTGACAAAAGGAATCTTTGAAGATGGAAAATTTAAAAAGGCTGCAAAAAGGCAATTTTTGAAGGAAGAAAATGTCAAAAAAAAAAAAGGGAGAGTCTGTCCAATACAAAACTCATCCTTCATCAACTGTCGTATTGATTACATTATTATTGTAAGGATGCAGAGATAATGAGCTGTCCGGCAGCAGAATATTCCAAACAGGACATTATCAGCCACGTGTACGGTAATGACCCTAGTAAAGACCTGAAAGGCTACAATGTGTCTAACGTTGTAAAACGCGGTCACTACATTACATATGAAAACTGCAACTTGGGTTTGGCCCCTTTGCCTTGTTTGGGGGGGGGGGGCTATTGTCTTCTATGTCAACCAGTGACTCTTCAAAGTGGAAGGGCTATCTAGGAATCCAAGGGTGGCATATGCCTTTTTTTTTTTCTATTTTATTTTAACAGCTTCAAGGACTTCCAAAAAATTAAAAAAAAAGAAAAGAGAACAACTTGATTTTTTTCTCCTATACAAGAGGATCAAATCAAGGGTACCTCCACCATGCAAATTGATTATGAATTTTCCAAGGAAAAAAAATATGTAAAGCGTGTCTTACTTTGCTTCCCTATCTTATAGAAGGAGCCAGTAATAATAAGAACTCAGATTCTTAATCTTTTTGCATGTGGAAGTTATTTTGTTCCTTTCCTGAGCTTTTATTAGAGCCGTTAAGGGAATCTTTCTTTCTTGCAACTCAAACGTGTATTTTTCTTTCCCACTTTTTTACAGCATGCAGTAATACCATATCATATGCTTGTTTAACTCGCATCCACTAAATTTCTAATTCGAGTTTCAGTATATGCGATTTTTTGTTGTACTTCGAGGTTAAGGCTCTAATTTATGTTTAAGAAAAAAACTAAAAGATATAAATAGACTATTCACTTTGGCTTGTTTTTACGGAAGATATTTCATTTACTTACCGACTACCTCTTTAATTTGTTCACAGAATTTGACAAAATCCCAAACCAGCCAACAACCACCACAAAAGCGCCATCACCAGAAAAGAAGCAGAGAAAAACCAAAAATAAAAAATGTTGCTAAGAAGCTCTTCAACTCCAGTTCTTGGATCACTCATATCGTCCATAGCTGCTGGTAGTCCTAACAGCAGCAATCATCACTATGAAACCACCAGCAGCAGCCCCTTCAGGCAGTATCCATCGACTTCCTTTCATCACAACAGGCTCTCACTTCATCCCTCTCCGGGATCTGTCCACCTCTGTACCACAGTTTCTTGTGGCTCCTCTCCTATGTCTGATTTTGATCACGTTAAGGGCTTTCGCCGAGCTCAGTCTGAAGGAAACTTGGAAGGATTACTTGTCCATGCTGCTGCTTGCGATGGCAATGGCAATGAAGAATTCTACAATCAGAACCAACCCAAGAAGCTTTCTGCAAGGCACAACAACAAGTGCTTATTGTTGCAAACCATCCCTTCCTTTTCCTTTTATAATTCAAGCGCGAGGTGTGAGGAAGAAGAAGAAGAAGAAGACGAGAGTGTTTTAGAAGAAGAAGAAGAAGCAGAAGGGGAGTTGCGAGAAAATGAAGAACTATTAGATGGAAGCCATGGATTCGTGGCAATCAGCCTGGAGAATATTTTGTTGAATGAAGAGGTTAAAGTTACCGATAAAATTTGGAACGTTGGTTTAGAAGATGAACGAGAATTGGTCGGGCAAGAATTGTTTCTTTCTAGAGGGCTTGTCACGGCCATGGGCGGTGGTAACAGGAGTGGTGGTGTCAGTGGAGGCAGCGGTGGAGGGAGGGGTGGTGAGTTTAACCCACCAGGCTCTGGTGGAGATGGCGGTGATAACCATGAAGTCGAGGAGTATTACAAGAGGATGGTGGAGGAAAATCCTGGCAACCCCTTGTTTCTGGGGAACTATGCTCAATTTTTGTACCAGGTGAGAGTGCACTGTTCATTGCCAATTTTAATTACCTTTTTCATTTCTTTCTTTTTGAGAAGATAATTACTAAGCATATATAGTGACGTCGTCTTCGACAGTCCAAGAGAGACCTTGAAGGAGCAGAAGAGTATTACGGTCGAGCCATCCTAGCAGATCCCAAAGACGGCGAAACTCTGTGCCAGTATGCTAAGTTTGTGTGGGAGCTTCATCATGATGAAGAAAGAGCTTCAAACTACTTTGAACGAGCAGTTCAAGCTTCTCCTCAGGATAGGTAATAATCATTCACACCTTTTTCCTTTATATATATATATATATGATTTTATTACTGTTTCCTTGTATACTATTACTGTCAGCTCAAAAGCAACTTGATTTAACTGAGTTGCTGTTTTTTTTGGGGTCCGTTTCTACAGCCATGTTCATGCAGCTTATGCTAGCTTCCTGTGGGAAACAGAGGAAGATGGAGATGAATGTGCGGCCCCTCGCGATATTGATTCCATTACCTCGCAATTCCATCAAGGAACTTTGGCCAGCGCTTAAAGCAACTAGCTCCGACACATTCCTGCAGTGCACAATAAAGGGAACTTTCCAACATAATTGTACATGCATTGGAAAAATAAAAGGGTGCCTTCTCTCATTTTACTTAAAATATTAGTATTGGAAGATGCATTCAACCTATATTTTGATATGAGCATAAAAATTAAAATATTTATATTGATATTTATATTCAACAAATATGCTAATACAAATAGAAAAATATAATCTTCTAAATATATATATATATATATATATATAATTAAGCTTTTCCCAGCTAAACATAAATACAAACACCAAGCTTATTTCCTGTGATGTATTTGCTCATTGCTGTCATAATTTCTGATACATTAGATGCATTTTATTTGATTGCTTGTGAGTCGGGAACCTATATATATATATATATATTAAGAAACATAGAGAAAGGTGGAATTCAGGATCCAATCGACTTCAAGTCACTTTTTTTAAAGTCAAGAAGATTTGACCGTAATATTGATTTCTAAATGCTGTTTTCCTACAGCTAAGCTTGATTTTTTTTAAAAGAAAAGGAAAAAGAATTTACAATATATTAGCAAATTAAAAAAATGGATGTAATTATCATTTCTAAAAAATCAACTTATATAATCTTCCAAGTGCATTGATGAGTTATTATGAGAGGGTTAAAGCTAGCGTGCTGTGAAATGAACATCCATGGAAAGAAAATACAAGGATTTCAATTGAAAATTGCTTCCATTTCAGAATCATAAAATCAATCATCATCACATTGCCTTGCCTCATTACTCATAAACAGCGCAAAAACATTCAAAAATTCTCCACCTGAACTGCATGATAAAAAGCAATCAAGGAGAGAAACATAAACCCCATCAAAGGAAAATAAAATTATAAATGTTCCCCAACACTCCTTTTATTTGGAATAACACACCGAAAAAGTATAAGACAATCATATTTTCTCAAATTACCTGATGGGAAATGTTCAAATCAGAACTGCCAACCCTAAAATCACCCCCAAGATTCAACGAAAACCCCAGAGTTCAAGAAGTTGAAAAATCCAGCCAACTTCCCAAGATGCTCACTTATCTAGAACCTCGCTGATAGAAACCATTGCCTCTCAATCTGTAGTCACCGGATTCTTGGTTGTTTCCCCTACCCAAACTCCGAGAACCAAAGCGACCTCTTGAGGCCTCGGATGGATAACTACCTCTGCCTCTTCCCCTTCCTGACCAATTTGAATGGCAGAATCATGTCAACAGTGCAAAAGTCCAGCATATTCATTTCAATGAAGAGAAAGTTGACTACATGCCATGCCATTTTCAATTGAAAAGTAAGGCATCAATGTAAGTAAAGTGCGTTATAATATTATACACCCAAAAAAGTACAGCTAAATTAAAGACATAATTGAAGCAATACTTAATGTTATCAAGATTATTAATTTTTAATATCAAGTTAGCTCAAAAAAGCACATTTAAAACAAAACTGGAACAGTTTCACATGTCCTCACACACAAACTACCTAGCTTGCCGAACAGTTTGTATGTATCAATGTGAGAATTAGAAGAAACCAACGCAAACATCAACTACATCAGCTAATGACCAGTGCTCACCACTGCAAACAAAATAGATCTAAAACCATCAGAATTATGAGTTCATCTAGAACGCTGTTACCAGCCAATTGCACATGGAGCTCTAACCAGCTGATTATCTTAGAAACATAGAACTTTGGCAAAGCAACATGCGAACTGAAGCACAAGAATTTAGCAACTCAAAAAAAGTTTGTAAAGAGTGCTTCTATAGATGTTGTGGATATTCAGAAGATAAACAAAAGCAGCAATAATGAAAGCATTTTATTGATAACATAGAATGGAATTCCGACGTGCATAAAACATAACACGAGCATGTATTATGACACATACTTCCTCCTCGAGTACCACTGCTATTTGGTCTACGCTCCTCTATGTAGACTTGCCTTCCTGCCAATTGTATGGGAGATGCCTACAGAGGGAACTAAACTTAGTCAGTATTAGTGTCAAAAATATATGCAGAAGCCAAAAGGGAAACTATAAAAGGTTCAGGATTAAAGTAAAAAAAAGTGAATGTATTTCATTCTTCAAGGTTCCACCTGGAGCTTCTATTATATATATGCATATAAGTTATATAGTCCTTCATGCAATGAAAAACTCTAAAGCTTT
This sequence comes from Adansonia gregorii, assembly GCA_038382025.1. Taxonomy (NCBI): domain Eukaryota; kingdom Viridiplantae; phylum Streptophyta; class Magnoliopsida; order Malvales; family Malvaceae; genus Adansonia; species Adansonia gregorii. The sequence continues at coordinate 11,156,700 of JBBYHO010000018.1, read as the reverse complement.
GACAGTTGATGGTGCTACAACTAATTCTTTGTTTTAAAAAAAATGGACAGCAGGTTTAATTCCTTCTCTCTCCTCTCCTAAAATCCCCTCCTTTTTCCTGTATTTCACTCAAGAAGCTTATTCATGGCTGTGCTAGCCATCTCCATCTCATCCATCATGAACAACAGAGTAAAGGCATTACAAATGTATAGAGATGCAGCTTATATTGATTCAAGAATTATAAACAACTATGAAGGATAAAACTAGACAGTAATGACAACGGTGCAATGTTTGGTGTCTCTTTTAAGTTGTGATTAATTCAGTCACTCTATTATGTTAAGTATATATTTGAATTGAATAGAATTCTAATGAAGATAGTTGATAATGATATGAACTTGTGTAATAGGATAAACACTGATTTGGACTCTATGCTTTGTTAATATTTATAGTTAAACCTTTTCCAGTTTGCCAGTTCAAAGCTTTTGAAATTCTCTAAGAAATATTGAAAGTGAAATAAACTAGACCCAAGAAATAAGCCCAAGAAATAAGCAAAAAGCTACAATCTAGCATTCGCTTGAGAGAGAAGAGGACAAACAACAATGAAAATTCATACCTTTATTGCATTTTGAACAGCGAGAATGTCTTCAAACTCAACAAAAGCATAGCAAACACCAACAACATCCTGCATTGCATCTAACACTTATTTAGTTTCTTCAAGGTTATATAACAAAGATAAAAAGGGAAGAAAAAGAAATTACCTTGCGGTTCCGGATAAACACGCCATCAGGCTTGATTCTGCCAAAATTCCTAAACTCCTGCTCAATTTCAGTGGCAGTAACAGTAGAAGGCAAGTTTCTCACATATACAGATTTGAATTCACCGGTATATTCACCTAAAAGTATGAAAAATCAATTATCAGATTGCAACTGCCAAGTACCATAAGCATTTATAGGAACAGCGATCAGCAAATCTTCTCTCAATTCTAAGCATACATGAAGGCATTTCCAACATGATATGATAGAAAAACCCATCCTCTGAAGCTTAAACCCGTCACTGTAGAGACAAAATTCTGAACCTCAGTGGCTCACACTAAATACCCAGATGCCCATTTAAGAAATGTCCTTTTCCGGAACCAATGCAAATGCTAGAAATGGGCAATTGATAAATGCCAAAGCACAATAATGAATCAAAGGCTATGGCATTGTGAGTCCTAATAAACAACACACAGCGAAGTAGGTACAGGAAAACTGACCTTCTTCAGATACCAAGCCCTCCTCCACTGCTGTCTCTGCTGCAGATTCAGCCACATCTGACCAAGCAGGACGTGACTGCTGACTGGTAGTTTCTACTGTATAATCCCAGCCAGAAGTGCTCTGGGGAATCCTATTATAAGAAGGTTGGTCTTGAACAGATGAAGCAGATTGCTCCTTCGGAACACGCAACTACACCATTTATAGCAACAAATAATGTCAGTCAACCAATCAGAGTTATTCAAGTTTCAAGAAATCAAACACCATTAATCTGTGTGTGCGAGTATTAAATAGAAACAAAAAGGTTTGTTAGGGAAAAGGCCCATGATTGAACTCGTGCTAAGTACCCATGATTTTTCTCTCACTCACACATTCATATGCAAACAGAATGCTTGCATGAAAAGCAATAGGCGAGTACTTACAATAGAGGCATATGTTCTCCTTGGAGGCTCCCCAACAGGTTCCTCCAAAGGCATAGCTGGTGGTTCTTGCACTGTGTTTACCATACTGTGATGCAAAGCAAGAGTTTCCTCTGCAGGAGCTTCCTCCACCACAACTTCAGCTTCAACATCTTCTTCTTGTGGTTGCTTTGGTTTGTAAACTGGATCATCTTCTACATGAAGAGAGTTGATATCTTCTCTGGCCTCTTCCTCCAAAATGTAGTCAGAAACTGCAAAACCAGCAAGCAAGACCAAAAACCAACAAAGCAAAATTTGTACCATCAGAAGAGAAGATACTAAAAAGCAAATACCAGTGGAAACAAAGATTTTCTCCTGTGAGGAGGAGGAGGGGGGAGAGGGCTCTTCCAAACCAATAATTTTGAAATAAAGACTTAACATGTCAAAATTTATTAAGCAGAGAAAATAAAACTAGGTGTATAAGGTTTCAACTCCTCAATTAGTAAACTATAAGCAAACAACTTAAGGTCAAAAGAAAATTCGAAGATCTTATTATCCTTCAAATTCTGTAATGATATAAAATTTGTCATTGAATATGAAATGATGAATTGGTTCTACCATCTCTGTTTAGAAGACACCAAACTATCAACTATAGTACATTGCCAGGAAAAGGTCATTGTTTAAGTTGAGGGGACAAAAAAAATGCTAGAGCCTGAAAATGCTAGATTTTGCACGTGGATAAGGAGTCCAGAAAATGCTAGAGCTTGAAAATAAGGTCATTGTTTAAGTTGAGGCTCCAACCCATGTTGCCTACATTTTGCACGCGGATAAACAGTCCATAAAATGCTAGAGCTTGGAAAAAAAAAAAAGAAAATTCAGATTAATGTTAGAAAAGCACTTGTACACAGTACCTCGTGGCTCAGCAACAGGGCTTGACACATTTAGTTGAGCATCAAGCTTGTTTTCTTGTAATGTAAAAGCTGGATGTTGGTAAATCATTCCCTCATCAATAAACTGAAAGATATCATTGAGAACAAAGTAACCCTGCTGTTGAGGGGCAAGGAAAAAGGTTTGCACAAATTGCCTTGTGCCATGGAAATCCTTGGTTTTAACAGAACCAGAAACCATCACCAAAACACCTCCATTCCAAGAATCAAGAGAATTAATCGTCTTGATCTCGATTGCAGTAAAATTCAGTGACATGACCAAAGAATGAATTTGCTACAATGAAAGAATAATAAAAACGAATTACAAATTAAGCAAGTATGCTGTAAAAATAAAAGGATAAGTTCATTCCAGATAAAAGACTTCTAGGAGAGAGAGACCCTTTAATAATTATTAAAAGCAGACAATGTTCATAAAACAATTTTGCAAGAGAAATTGCAACAACCCAATCATTTGCTGCTAATTAACAAAAGGGGAAATAGATGGTCCAGAGAATCCATTTCTTACAAGATAACTTGCCCTAGCTAAAAAAACCAGCATGTTAGAGAACAAAATCCTATCTCTCCCCAATTATGTTACCTCGCCCAAATCAGATATATCATTCTCTAGAAATATTATGGCGTTAAAATTATATGGCAGCTTTTACAAAAGGCATGCACTCGGCGAAGGTATATAAACAAAGAACGATAAAAAGAAATAATAGTCTTTAGAGAAGAATATGCAATTTATCAGATAAAAGAAGAGAAAATATAACATGAATCAAAATTTAGTAAATTGAAAAAGAATTACACTGAATTGGGAACATGTTTTTATCATGCTTAAGCAAATTCAATTGAAAACATAATAAAGAAATAAGAATATAACTATTACAAGCATTCCAGAAGCAGATTCAGAGGAATCTCCATCAACCCGAATCATGGTACTGGCATCTGTGTAAAACTGATGAACTAGATCAGGTTGCTGTTTTAGCACCTGATAGTATTGTCCCACAAAGTACGAACCAACCTGAAATTTAAAAATAGCATTGATTGATAAAACAAGAAGAAGAAAACTAAAAACCCATATAGAAACAAAATTAAAAAAAAAAAAAGAAATCACCTGAACGGGACCTGGGTAGGAAGTAGCCATTGTGATGAGTTAGATGACCTTAAATCAAAAGCATGCAGCGAAGAATCTAAAAGAAAAAAAATCAAGCAAGATATTAGAGCTCTGGAAACAGAGATCAACCCACAGATCCAAATAGTTTAACTTAAGTATTTGAAACCCTAGTTTTTTTTTTTTTCCTCAGACTAGGGTTTAACTTTGTTCGTAGTTTTAGATCTGTGGGCACTGCAGAGTGCACAGGCAGAAAAGAGAGAAATTTGGTTGCTCAACTCCAAAGTCGAAACACACAGGTACTTTTGGCTGATGCGGCCCGACTTTCATCTGAGTTAAATACTAGTGGTATCTCATAACTCTGGGTGGGGATTACAGGACAAAATCACAGCTGCTACTTTTGGTGGAGCCCTTTTCTCAAATCAACGGCTCTGATGTTTTTGTTCCTTCTTCACTTTCTGGGTCCACTTTTGCTATCAAAATCAAATTTCAATAATAATAACAGCAACAGTGATAACCTTAAAACAAGATTGATACACAGCTATGGACTTGCCGAGTCTAGTATATCCTGTAAAAAGTATGACATGGGGGGCAGGCTATGCTATGCTCTAGCGATAAACGGAAAAGGAAAATCGAGTCATGTCACTTAAAGGTGCTCACAGTTCGTAGTTAACTTAAATCATTTTTATCTTCTTGCTTAATTTCAGGTAAGATCAAATTCAGATGGATTGAAAATCAATTTCATCATTCCAAATAATATATAAAAAAATTATTTTATATTAATATTTAAAATTAAATTTAAATAAAAATAATTTTTATATTATTTAAATAATAATTTAAATTAATTCGACCTTAAAAAAAAAGCACACATCAGTATTCAATCTATTACAGACAAAAGTCCAAAGATACCCTGGGTGCAAGCAAACTGAGGAGTTCTAACTGTCAGCTATTTCTGGCACAAGCACGTGATAATAAGCACTTCATTTTCAGCCAACTGGATACTCTCCCACAACAAGCAACAACAGATAGGAAATTGGGAACTCTGCCTTGACCAAAAAGAAAAACAGGAAAGGAAGGGATGTGTCATGCTCATGGTCATGGATGTAGTGCAGTCAAAACGAGACACGCCGTGTTGCAGATACAGAGTAAGGCAACCAGCCAGCTGCCGTTGAGAACCAACTTCCCATATAAAGAAAACTGCCATTTGCACTTTTGGGGCTTACAAATTCGTAAAAGCCAAAAAGCCTTGCCCTACTTCCTTCGGGCTCTGAAACAGTTACAATAATATATATCATTATGTTATAATTATCTAAATAAAAGCACGGGCTCTTCGTGCAGCCTCTACCCCTCTCAATAGAGAAAAAAAAATTTAATGCTCCTTTTCCTTTTTTTTTTTTTCCATTTCTTTTTTCTTTTGGTCTGCTCAATAATAAACTCAACTACACATCACATAAATCACTAACATTTGTACAAGTTTCCACACAAAAAAAAAAAAACTAAAGTTGAAAGATAAGCAAAATGACATAAGCACAATTCCCCTGTCGCCTAAAACATATTACTATTCTCAACATCTACCCCTAGTCCCCAACAACACCTCGGCCAAAATCCGAAAATGTCCACCTCGCAAATGCTGCTAAAAGCCTGCCTCAAGTTAGTACGAGCAAGTACAGGTCAGGTTACACATGAATAATATGACAACAATTCAGAGACAGCAACGAAAGTGGACATAAATGTTAACGACACGGCATCTCAATAGTAAGAACCATAGTAAGTCTGAGGAACTGCTGCAGCAGGTTGCTGAGCTGGGGTTTGTGTCGTGGCGGCAGTTGGTTGAGCATAACTCTGTTGGGGAAAGTTCTACAGAAAATCACAGAAAAACATTAGCTCCAAACTAGAAAAAAAAAATTCAAGCTTTCATGTTGATTGAGAAGAAAATAAGTAAATTTTATATGAATATCATTCCAAAGAAACAAAAAGCTTCAAATTTTAAGTGCACGCTGCAGTGCATATTTACTACCCTCAGCTATTAAGTAGGTCCAATGAGGGCCAGCTTTCTTGTTACAAACGTCCATAGCATATGGCACTGTAAGTGCCATGAATCTTTCAAAAGTTCGCAAATATGAACAAGAGAAGCCTAGATATCTATATTTCAAACTCTTCAACTGTCTGGTGTCGAAGAAAGTGAGGTCCAGGTTTCACAAGTCAGTAGCAAGCCGGGTGATATCCGTGTTCCGTTTAATGAAAAATTGGTCTTCGTACATCAAAGTGATAGTTGTGCCACTACAGTTGGCCAAGAAACCATCAAACAAATCAGACGCAATTAGCACACTTCATACCTGAATAGCATATGTTGCAGGATAAGCGCCATAACCGGCACTTTGTGGAACTGATGCGGGTACCTGTGGAGTAGCATAATTGCTACCATAACCACTATATGCACCATATGCTGCCTACCAAAAAAAAAATTATAAAACTGTTGATTAAACATGACAATGACAGCAAGAATCATTATATGAGACCATATAATAAAACCATTGACACGCATTAGGGAATTATATGGGCAGCCATAAATTGCAAGCTAACACTTCAGCAAGTTCCCCCCCCCCAAACAAAAATGCAACAGAATCCAACAGGTAACAGTATAAAATAACAACGCTACCATTAAAAAAAAAGCCATAAAAGTGACAAACTAAACCTTTTACCGCCACATAGTCTGCTATATATATAGGTAATATATTGCTATTGTGCTCTATTTTTTAGATTACATCCTTAGTAAGCTAAGTTAAAAGAAAGGTTATTTGTTACAGTTCCCATCCATTTCCTCTCCTTGACATGCATATCCATTAGATCAGACCTCCTCACCAAAGCATTATTATGTATCCTCTTTCCTTTAGAAACTAATGTCAATGTGCTCCCATTTACATTTATCATATACATTTATTTGTCATTTTGGCTTTCATTACGTTGCCATACATACAACATTGCATTCTCATCTGCAACAATATGAAATGTTTATTTGTTTTGACATTCAAACCTGCACAACATTATTAATTCGGTTGACATCTAAAGTATTTCCATCAAGTTCAAGTGAAATTTGAAGATCAAACAAGATTATCAATCAACTTCTCCATTAAATCTCTCCCTCTGAAATCCCTATAAGAAAATTATCTTGCAAACAAGTCATTAACAAACACAACCCAGAGATTATCCAAGCCATTGCATGTGAATCTACAATAACCAGAAAAGGATCAATATCAATCCTATTTTATATACTAAATATAGAGTTGAGAAAGAAGAGCAAATATCAAAAGATAATATGTTAATGATGAACATCAGACCATATTGATCAAATACAAGGTAGCCATTTCGAAAATGTCACACAATACAAAGTGCCTCTAACAGCAGATACAAATTAAAGGCACCAAATTATAAATGCATAGACGATCACCACTGAAATTAACAGTATTTCCTTCTAATATCAAACATACCCACAGGCTAGAATAAGTCAAAAAAATAAAACAAGCATGTTCTTGTATACAATTAAAAGATACATCAAAAGGCTCAACCTACCTGTTGGCTGTAGCCAGGGGTCCATGGTGGTTGTGCCTGTGCCTGTGCCTGTGACTGTGTGGCTGGCGGCCAAGTTGGTGGCTGTGCACCGTAACCAGCTGGCCACTGGTTTTGTGAATTTGGATATATACCAATCAAAGACTGGCCAGGTAAAGGGGCACCAGAGTAAGATTTTGCCAGCTTTGTTTTGTCTGAATGCAAAAAATCTTCACTTTGACGTTTTCTTAATTCTGAAGTGGGCCTATGGCGTAAAAAGAGCTTAGCATGCCGATCTTCCGCCTTTTTGATAGACTGTACATCTCCAAAGAGACCCATGAACTGCATGATTATTTTCCACGGTGAGCTACCAGTAAAAGTTTTCTTACAATATTTAAGCATAGAGGCCAGTTTTTTCCAAGCAAAACACCAATTTAAAGAATCAGACACTGAATGCAATTTCAAACAGCATCCACAATACTGTCAGAAAGTATTCAAACAAACTCAAAGACATTTCAAACAGCATTCAATCTTGACAGAAATGTCTTCAAACAAACTCAAGTAGTTTTAAAAGAAAACAAGGTCAAACTTATGGTTATAAGCAATTTCTATTTTCCATCCAAACTCAAACCTTTACTCATGACTCTCACTATTTAATCCATAAAAAAGTTCACATAAAGGAGCTTAAGCAGAATAAATTTTTAATCACGTAGCACCAATGCACACGTAAACAACTACATTTCATTGCAGTCAAATAAGTCTGGTCAAATAGAAGAAACTTCTACACAAATTATTACCTCCAAAAATATGCTAGAAAGATCTTCTCTGTCTGCAGCACTACCATCCGAGTTT
>JBBYHO010000018.1:11136725-11148535 GCA_038382025.1 Adansonia gregorii | reverse complement strand
GTCTGAGAGAGAGAAAGAGAACCTCAAGGAATGGTTTAGACAGTTGGACATGGTCAAGTGCCCTAGTTAGAATCTCCCTAGCCTTCTCTGCATTCCCAGAAACCTGCAAACAAAATCAAAGAGAATAAGAAAACACTGAGAATTAAACAAAATGGCATTAGTGAACGAATTTAGCAATGACAATAAACACTTTGAACTAAATGGCAATTAAACAAAATTATGAACGGACAATAAAAACCCTATCTGAAACCATAACCACAGACCTAGGAAAATGAAAACCTTATCTGAAACAAAATGGCCTTAGTGAAAGAATTTAGCAATGACAACAAACACTTGGAAATAAATGGCAATTAAACAAAATGATGAACGGACAACAAAAACCTTATCTGAAACCACAACCATAGACCTAGGAAAATGAAAACCTTCGTAGCTACCGTAGAGTGTAACATGGGTGTGGTTTATTTTATTTTTTAAGAACTTCAGACATAAGTTCAGCTTCTGACATGGAATCTATGACAAAGTAAAGGATAGTTGGACATTGATTTTTACACAACCCATATGAAACACATGTAGATAAAACACAAATTCCCATATGGCAATGGTAACAGAGAAAAACTGGGATATAACATACTGTTTATTTAAGTTGACGTTAATGGTATTTGAAACTAGATAATAACAAGCAAATATATATAATATTAGTAGCAGTATAATATTCACAATGTACATATTTAGAGACAGTTGGAGCCAAAAACTGCTATATAAATATAAAATTTCAATCTTAAAAAATGATACATAATTTTGATATTCACTCTTAAATCAAAGAAAAATTGCTTCTTCATTTCACGAGTCATATCATAATGAAAACAACAGAAACTAGGCATCAGAAACTAGAGTACTTACCAAGTATGAAAATCTAGAGTACTGTGCATACAGCATTGGTAACGTTTGAGAATGCTCTTTTCCTTTCTCAATGGCAATGGCTTGCTCATATAATGAGAAGGCATCGTCAAGTTTCCCCTGCATAATCAAGATAAACAACCCATCTGAAACATTTAACCACATTGACCACAATTGAAACCAGAAAGGCATACTACCATAATCTTACCAGACGGCATTCCATATTTGCATGCTTAATAATTGCCTCAAGAAGACCAGGTGAAATTTCACTGTGAACAAGTTGATATGCAGCTCTGGCACCTGGTATGTCCCCCTTCTGTTCCTTGAATCGAGCATCAAAAAGATGGATCTCTGGTTGCCTCTGTCAAATATTGGTAACAAAGAAAATACTTGTAAAATCTAACACAATGTAAATTGTTGCAACAGGCCATGACATCACAATTTAAAAGAAAACCCACCAACAATGTTACTCGACTCGGGTACGTATATGACACAGGTATGCGATTAAGTCTTTCCGAATGTTTGGAGGGTCCTTGGAGGATATCCCAATAACCTCTGATATACATCGGACACAAGTTGGACACGGATACTTCAAGAAAAATGAAAAGTTGGAGCAACATGCCAACCAATTATACTTCTTTTGCCCATCAATGGTAAAAGTTTAAATAATTATAATTAAGTGTGTTTATCAGACTGGCTATGCATGCTAGTACAAACTAACTCAAAGCCAAAACAGTTTCCTTAAACGGTGAAAGAAAACAAACAACAAAGGAAAGACAAAGCATTCATTCTTCAATTGACACAGACAAGGCACGGAATTAGAAGGAGAATGAATAAGGGGGAGTAAGGGAATTTCCAAGCAAATAATTAAACTTTGAGTTCTTTTTATTTGAAAGTTGTTACTTATTAAGATGTACAAAACCAAATCCTAAAAACTTTAAAAGATTGGCTTCCAAACATTTTATATTTCAAAATTTTAAATTTAAATGGAAGAAGTCAAAGTTGAAAAAGTTAAATCTTGGAATCAAAAAATAAATGGTTTTTATAAAAGGGAGATAAAATTCATCACAGAAGCAATTTTCATCCAACCCAAATTACCTTGACAAAGACTTGCGTAGCACGCACAAGTGCATTCCCAGCAAGCTCCATGCTTCCAATGGCTTCCATACATAAAACATACCGTATCCAGTACTCAGGATAATTGGCACAGGCAATTAGGCATCTTTCATATAATTTGACCACCTAATTCACAAATGAAATATGAAAGATTAGAAAGATACTGTGGTGCATGTAAACATTAAACATGGGATGATACAAAGCACAAGGAGAAATTCATAAGAAATACTCCATCTCTGGATCAGAGAGGCCCCCATATGATGGGACCCTCCTTGCCTGACAGATAAATGGTTAGGAAGACAAGAACACACCTGCAGGCATAACATTGGAACTTTAAAAAATATAAAATGAATTCACTATTCAATACATTACAAACCTAAAATGTCCACGGACAAATGAGAGTTTGAAGTACTTAGCCTCAAAGAAACCAAATCGAAGGTCCCTGCTTTAGTCTCAGTACATTTCCCGTTTAAAAAAGTTGCTTCACCGAACGGTTTAGCCAATAAAGCAAATGATGCAGCAGATGTTACTTAACTGTAAGTCAATTTATAACAAACAGGACAACTGAACACTACGAACCATAGCTAAACTGAACGATGGACAAAACAAACTCAAATACCTTATTGAAGTCGCCCTCTCTTTCTATGAAGTCCAGATAATTATGCCAATTTTCAAGCTCAGCAACATTGAGTGGCCGCACATGAAAGTAAGGCCTTCTAATAGCTGTTTCAAAACCAAGGATCTTTGAGTCGAACTCTTTGGCTCTCTTATACAGCTCTTCCCTAACAGCAACATACTTCTCCAACTCAACTGCTTCTGTTGAGCCAGCATTTACAGGCTTAGGAGCTTGTTCTGCAGCATCAGGATGCACCTCTCCTTCATGTAATTGTCCACCAGCCTCTGAAACCACACCTGACGCATTGGCAGCAGCTTCTTCAGCAGTTCTTAATTCAGACAAAGGTCGACTTCCAGCTAGTTCCTTAAAACTGCAATTCCATTGGCATCAGGGAATAATTGAGTTAGAAGAATAATAAACAAAAGAACACAATGCACTATGTACATTATTATCCACAGGATCACTTTTTTATTGGTAATACGAAAATGCATTTCGTTTGGATCATCCAATGAGAGGTAACTCTCTCCCATCCCATAAACCTCATACTCTCTTCATCCCCGAGATTCAAATTCGAGTCCAAGTTAAAATTCCCAAGTTCTAACCATCGCAGCGTCTCCATCAGACTACATATACATCCTTTTGAATAACCAAAAAAAAAAAATCACCTAACATTTATATTTAAACAATAACATCACACTCTAGACGAGCATGATGTGGCCTTGAAGCAATTCTGAGCAAATGATGATAACATCAAACAAAATGACAGAACAGCTTATGAAAAGAAACTACTACTACTTCAAATTCAATTAGTAAATAGGGAATATTTCTCCTGAGACTCCATCTGATAACTACGTTTGCTACTTCTGGTAGACAAAAAGAAATTAACTTCAGATGTAAAATCGAAAAATGGTTTAACGGATAAAAACACAAAATTCAGCATTCATGGATAAAAAGCAAAATAAATAAATAAATAATGTTACTTTTAGCTATTTCATTATTTGTCCTTTATAGCAACAAGCAAGGTTCAAGAAGTGAAAAAGCAAAGATCGATAACAAAGAGAAAACGGCCAAATGGCACATGATAACATCACATTTGACCCTCTAACAAGAAATATCAGATACATATGGCAATATGGTAACATAATGTTCACAAAAAAAAAAGATATGAAGAGACACAACAAACTTACCTGTTGAGATACCTATCTAGCTGCTGATTAGGGTTCTCTAATATTCTAGTGTAAATAACAGCAAGGCGACTCCACTCCTGGTGCATGTATTCATATTCAATGTACTTATCCCAAAGAGGGAAAGATAGATAATCAGTTCCAACATATGCTAATCCGCGTTCAAAAAGCCTGAAAAACCAAGCAAAAGAATCATTAGTACATGTAATAAGAAAAAACATCCAGGCAATGCAGACACATCCACAAACAGAAGACAGTGGAAGCAATGTTGAAGCAGAAGGAACAATTCATTCTAGACACATCCAAAACGCTGCATTTACCTTCCTGATAGAAATCAAACCGAAATGGAGCAGTGATAGAGGCCATCTAGCCCTTAACTGGATGAGATCTTCCGAGCAGCATTTTGCATATTGATGCACCTCAAATTGTCAAGGTTAAAGTAATAATTCATTGATTACTACAAGACTATGATGCAAGCTTCAAAGAAGAGGGGGGAAGCAGGAGGTGTAACAAGCTCAGGAACTTAGTCAATATCCTAAAAATAGTTTCAACCGCTACACATATAGTAGCCTCAAAATTAAGGGAATGAACATCAGAAGAAAAAAGAAAACGCATTTCTAAAGTGCATTCCCATCAAACCTTTCCGCCATAAATGCGAGGAATTGCTGTTGCAGGCATACAGAAATAATGTTAGAAAGCAAAAAAAATCACCAGCTCCTCATGAATAAGAAAAGCACACAAATCATGATATCCTAATGCAGACCAGAAACGACAATGGGTAGACTAACAGTTATCACCTTTGGATGGTTTCCGGATCTCCATATGTTTCTATGGCAAATGCACAATATAGCACCCAGATGTCCACAGAATAAGTCACTGCTTGAACTGCTCTTTCATAAACCTCCACAACTTTGTCCATGGAGCCTATGCGTGCTTCATGATCCGCATACTTTTTCCAGTAGCCGTAACACAAAGGAAACTCAGTCAAGAAAGCATCATAAACTTTTCGAATTTTCAGTATCTTGTTCTGCATAAAAGGCATAGATGAAAACATCAATTGGCAGACATGATACGCAAACTTTGATAGAAAATAAAGAGAATGGGGAGTTGTGACTAAGAACTTAAATAAAAACATAAACAACCAGCTTTGGGGATTATTAGAAGCAAAAGGGACAAGGGTTGAAAAAAAAACCTGTACGATAGGTGACATCCTTGGCCCCAACCCAATAAAGAAAATTTTTAACATAATTACATATGACTTTCATCAATTTTCTCAAAGTTATTAAGGTGGTCCTCCAGCCCCCCCCCCCCAAAAGTAGTCATTTTAAGTATGGAGTCTCATCCGCACATAGTGGAATTCAATCTTATAACATGTCTCCACCCTCCCATACCAAACAAAATAGGAAAAGGAAGGATTTAATATCAGCTAGGCAGCAAGCAACTAGCTAACACATTTCCACAAGGTAACGCAGCAGCAAGCAACTAGCTAATAAATTTCCAGCAGGTGAACGCCCACAGTCTGTTTACATATCCCCTTCCAACACATTCACGCCCACATACCTCTGCAACCTTCTCTGTCTCCTCAATCAGTGTAGTCCAAGCATTAAAATCCACAGAATTAGCTCTCACAATACTCCACAAACGATCCTCTTCAGCAGACATGGGTGGCACTAGAAGTTGAAAATTAAAAAATGCAAATGAGTTTTACTTTTTCTAAATTTAAATATTAAAAATAACAATAATAGAAAGGAGAGACATAATGTTGAATAAGGAATAAGGATACTTATAGTCAAAGCTAAATGTATGGGTCCAAAGAACTACCACCTGCATCATGTTGATCAGGAAAAAAGCTTAATGACAGATTGCCAGCAGATTAAGTCTGTTTTAGTGCTCAACTATTAGAGCTTTAGCCATTACGGAATATCACTGGGGTGGTTAGTTTCAGAAATAAAAGGGCAAAACAAAATAAAAAAATGCATTATAAAAATCATTTGATAAGCCCATTATTTTTTTACAGATGATATGAACATAGATTAAAGAAGATAAAAGAGTTTTATTTAGTGAAGAATTATACAGGCAGCTGAAGTCTATTCCTGACAACAATTCTTCTTCTAAATTTTCATGTAGCAAAAGAGTTCACATTGCATTATAGAGCAGGTTTGCAAATCACATGACATAATGCAACCTTCAAAACAAACAGAAATCAAGAAAAATGCCCTGTGCATAAATGATGCTTGTAACAAACATGCCAGAGAAAACATACCAGAACCATCTACAAACTCTGGTGCATCAGAAGTTCCACCAACATTATCAAAAACATTTCCATTCTCAACTGCTGTAGCATTTACGGCTTCATTTAATGCATTGCCATTTAATGAAGAACTATGACCAGTAGCTTTAGATGCATTTGATGCTGTATTTCCAGCATCAACCGCATTCTCTTCAGTTGATCCACCTGGTGGCTTACTGTCATACATTGCACTGCTTTGACCATCTAGAACAGCTGAATTTGGATCACTGCCAGATACAGCATAAGCTCCATATACTGATGCACCAGAGGCAGTAGGATCTCCAGTAGCCTCAGAAGGGAAACCACCAGAAACAGTAGAACCATAGACTGCTGATGTATAATCCATAATTGCTGATGTGTCGTTAACTATTGCTTCACTGTCTCCCATTCCAGTGCGGAAACTTTAACTTAAGAGTATATAAACTGAAACTAACAACCAAGCGAAGAATTTACTGTCATGATTTTATTTTACAAGAAAATAATATCCAACCAAAAGCAATAACATTTTTTCTCCATTAAAATTATAGTACATAGACACCCAGAAGCCTCTTTTTCGCTTCCAAAATTCCGATTTCTTAACTTTTCTTCGGAAAATTATCACTCGGAAATACCAACAAATATATCAATCAAATTAAATAAATTCATAAGTAACAATATTTTGGAGTCAAAAAAAAATTAAACTCGTTCAATCAACACGAAAGACTAGTATAAAATGAAGGGCGGTTGATAAGAATGAAGTAAAGCACTTCAATAAGAAACCCTAAACAATCGATACAAAAACCTAATCCGACCTTAAAACGTTTTTTGGCAAAACCAAAACCCTAAATTGGAGAAAATGATACAGAGAATAAAAGAGAAACGGAAGGAGACTTACCACAACAAGAGAAGGCGTCGTCGTTTTCAGAAAGTTCTGGATTTGAGAAGGTTTTTAGAAACTTCTTTGGAGTTTCACTCTTTGTTTTCCCTTTTTTTTTTAATTTATTTATTTTTTACAGACAGGTATAAGAAGAAAGAAAAAGAGCGAAACGGAGCGGACGAAGCCAGTTGTAGGGTAACTAGAAATCTTAAGCGGGTGGCGGTTTTTGTTCTTTTGAGTTAACCTGGGAATCAAGCGCAGGTGAATCTGGGCCGTATATTTTTTTTGGTTGATGGGTTTAATCTGGGCCGTTCGTTGTTCTGAAGGCTTGGGGCCCACTGGATTCATGGGTGCCAGGTAACTGGAAGTTAGGTAGGCAGGTCATTGGGCCTTCTTCCTCATTGAGGCCCAAAGATTTTGCTTTTCTAGTGCCTTGCTACGATTTTTTTAATTTATTTATTAATCATTATTATTATTATTATTTCATATAACGTAAATTATATCAAATTCAAATGATTTCTTTATTTATACTAATTTAAAAGGAATAATCACTTGTTCCGTCATCGAAAAATAAATAAAAAGAAATTATTGAGAATAAATTCACTAGAAAGCCAAATTAAATTAATAATATTAAGTGTAAGTAAGGGTGCTTATGTAATGTAATTTAAAAATAAAAAGAAAATTGTCCCACATGTTTCATCGTCTAATAATTTCCTTATTTTTTTAAATAAAAAAATTCATATCTTATATCATTAAATTATTTATTTTAAAATATAATTTTTCAACTCATTATAGTTTTAAAGACATTATGATCAACATTCCATATATACAAAAGCATTATAAGACGTATGTTAGCGAGATATTCCCCACTTTATTGTATTGTATCTATATTTATTTATTATATGTGTAAAATTTTTAATTAAATTAATTTTAAAAATCAAATCACTGCAAATAAATAAATATAATTATTAAAAAAAAAAAACCTTGGGCCTCCGTCCCCAATTTGTGCACCTATAAAAGTGGAATTAACAGTCAATTTCTCCTCGTTTTGTTGCTCTCAGTCTTCACTGGAAAATAGAAAACCCTCCAACTTAAGCATTTTTTGTTCTCCCAGGAAACCATGGCGGCCCAACCTAGGCGAGGCGGAGTTTCCCTACCTGAGAGACGCTCCGCCTCCAAGCCCGACTCCAACATCCTCGCCAGGATCAGTTCCTCTCCCATCGTTTCCCGTGGTAAGCAAGCCGCGTGCGACGCCGCTTTCGTCTCCAAGAAACTCCTCCGCAGCACCGGAAAAGCCGCTTGGATCGCCGGAACAACCTTCTTGATCTTAGTTGTCCCTTTGATCATCGAGATGGACCGCGAGCAACAGTTCAATGAGCTCGAGCTCCAGCAAGCTAGTCTACTCGGTGCCCCGCCCGCTGCACCTGCACGCTCATAAGTAATCGGGTCTGCTCGTGAGGGGTCAGAGCTTGTTGTTTATCAAATTTTCTGTCTGTTTTAGGCGATTTTACCCCCGTGGCTATTTTGATAAACATTTTAGGTGCAGTCTTAGGTTTTTTTTTTTTATAATTTCAAATAAGATCATACTTTTTTTGGTGTTTAAGTTTTAATAACTTGTCGGAATGTTGTTATTGGACTTGGTTTTATCAAGTTTGTGCTTACGAATTTTAATTGAAACTGCGTTCTGTTTGATATTGTTATGATAAAGTAAATTGATCATTGGGAGTGTTCATTTGAGTACTTCTGAATGAAAATTGGTTGTGGAATGATTTTTTTTTTATTGCAAATAATGATATAGTCTGTATGTTGCATGAAAACTACTCTCACATCATCAGTTTGGAAATATATAGAATGAATGAATCATAGTTCCAAGCAGTAAGGACTATTTTATGATTGTATTTTGATGTACCAAAGATATTAGCAAATGCATTTACTTGACCTCTTTGCCGTGAATCTGTGTTTGTGGATCATGTTGTGGCATTTTAGCTTACATGGACATGGTATACATAGATATGTGAAGAGTTCATGCCTCTGTCTAGGAACTCTTATATTTCAGTGTTAGTCTGTTCTACTAATTTCATTCTGGTGTTTACCATTAACATTGGTGATGAATATTATAGAATTGGGAGTTTGAGGAGGGTTAATTATTATGTAAGTTCCCCACTTACTTGATTTTGTAGTTCGAGAATCATTAACTCCTGCGATATGGATGCTTGGCTTCCATTGTAGTCAGCATTGTAACTTTCTCATGGCTATGTGTGATAGCTTGAAAATTAGAAGACTTAAGTTCTTTTTCACTGAAGGCACAGCTTTATGATATATAGCAAAGCGGACTGCGTGATATTAAGTTCTTGAGGGATTTTAGTTATTAGATTCATGACTGAACAAGTTATTCTAGGATGGTTTGAGGCTGTTTCATTTCCAATTGCATGGTTGAACAACTTCAATTCCTTGTACTGAAGGCACAGCTTTATGACATATAGGAAAGCAGACTACGTGATATTAACTTATTGAGGGATTTTAGTTATTAGATTAATGGTTGAACAAGTTATTCTAGGATGATTTGAGGCTGTTTCTTTTCCAATTGCATTGGTGGTTGAATCAATCGGATCAGAAAGCTCAGCATCTGCTAATCATAGGCAAACGATGAGGAGAATGCAGTCTTATCCTTTAGAACCTATTGTTAAGAGGGTAATATGAAATTTTCCGAGAAGAGTATTGCACTAGAACCGCACTGTTCAATATTGCTCTTTAGAGGTCAGGATTAGGATACAAATTACATAATATTTTGCAAGCTAAAATCTATATGCCACGGATGCAGGCGTTGCACCAGTGCTTCGTATCTTTAGATTTCCTTTGGCATCTACTTCATGGAGTAGGAGCTGCTGCAGCAGCATTTTCAGATGAGGCTGGATGGTCCAAGTATTGCGAAATGCTAAAGCGTTTAGAAACAAGCGAAGAATCAGTTTAACATGGATGTTTAGGAACACCAGTTTTTTCTTTTGTATAAATAGCCATGACTTGGAGAATGATGTAACCTGATCTCAGCATAGGGTACTTGCCAAACTCAATCATAAATATCCTGGTCGACAGGGACAGGTCGGGCCCCTAGAGCCGACAAGTGAACATGATCTTGTCCTCTTTTAAGAGTTGTGGGGACGAAGCATTGCATATTTAGTCGAACTTGAAGCCATTGATGGGACCAGAGGGGTGACAAAGCAACTTCGACCCGGACGCACGCTAGGTGTAGATGACGCTCATTTATCGTTGTTGGTGGCCAAATAAGACCAGAAAAAATTGTGCCGCCAGTGGTAATTTTCTGGGACTGAGGCTGATATAGTTCTTTAATGAATAACAAAAGATACAGCACCTACTTTGGGCTGGATGCTAGAAACTCGTTGCCTTAGCACCTAAGATAAAAGTCAAAATTTGTTTGGCCTATATGTGGTCCCGTGCCAATGCATGCTTTTTATTATTGTTATTATTATCGCGACAAGGATGGAGCTATAATTTCAGCCGCATACGTAATTCAGTCGACGATTTAGGTGGCTGACACTAATCAAAGAGAAATTACACTTAGCAAATGGTGTGTAGCAAACAAAATGCAAGTCAAACATGATGAATGTATTTTACAAAAAAATTGTTGTTATACTTCTATAGTTGATGACCGTCCCAACTAAAGATCACGATCGATCGCCATTAATCCTTAGGGTGATCGTCTGATCACGTCTGACACTAATCTGACACTTCTGACGGCGGCTTACATGCGGAGTTGACATCTACTGAAGGGGCGGCCGGCCGGTTGGACCGACCACTAGACAAATAGCTCGACGTGAGTCACATCACCATCAAATCACCTGTCATTGTGTCTCTACAACACTTATAAAAGGGTAAGCAAACCGAAAGGTAAAAAGGATCTCTCCGTTTCCCTGAATCTCCTTCACTATATTTCTAAAATACCCATATACTGACTTAACCATCGGAGTGAGTCCCGGAGTATCAACTTCGGCACCCTTCTAACCCTCTTTGTGTTGCAGGACCATAAGTGACCTCAACAATTGACGCCGTTTGTGGGAAGAAAACAAAAAACCATGGTCGACCGCAATGCTGACATCCCACAAAACACCCCGTCACCCCCTGAAGCGATAAACCTTCTTGAAATTCCACCAGCTCCAGCAATGCCTAGCTCATCAAATATCCGAGCCTCTCAGATACTTATCTCGTTGCCTTCATGGCTATCTCACTCACCCTTAGCTTATGACCAAAACTTGTGGGGACTGATCTCACCTCTGCCCACTTCTATTCCGTACCCTGACCCAAACGCTAGATCGAGCACTACGATCCCAGCAACCGTCACCACCAACACCCTACGCGCAACTCGTGACACATCGTTACCTCCATCCATCCATCTTTGCATGCCCACTAGCCAGCCAGATTACCATGCGCATTACCAAGCGCAATTCCAAGCCATTACCAACCAACTGGCCGCCATTCAACAATCATAAATGCAATTGGCCTAACTTATCAACTCTCAAACCAACCACCAGAATACGCTACCCGTTGATCGCCCCAATCAAAACATCACCAGCAACCCACAGTCAACCAGACGGGAGAGAAACGCTACAGCCGACCGGGCTACACGCCCCATAGTAGGAGAGAGCTCTTGCTCTACTCCAGTCCCTCGGAGAGCGACACAAAAAGGACTTCCCATCATACAAGTGAATGCAGCGAGTCGAGATCCACTCTAAACCTCGCTCAACAGGTAACAGACTTGAAACAAGAAATCAAAGAGCTCGGTAACCCAAGAAAGGACACCTGGGAATGTCTATCTGAGGAACATAATCCCCTCTC
>JBBYHO010000018.1:11102339-11113268 GCA_038382025.1 Adansonia gregorii | reverse complement strand
ATAATAATAATAATAATAATAATAATATCAAATATATTTGATAATTTTATTTATCATTTTTAATATATTAAATAAATATATTACTATTTATAATAATATTAAAAAAGTATCCTTAAGCTATTTGTTAACAAATTCCATAGAAATTTAAAATTTGAAAGAAAAGGTGCATGTATAAAGTAGTAACGTGGTTTAACAAATCCCAACATTTCACAGACAATGAATATTTTTGTCAAGCGTTATCATATACTAGTTAGAATTTGAGAAATTTTTTGTATTTAAGATTACAAAAAGGATTAATAATCCAAATTTATTAAATATATTTAGACAAGGTAAAATAATCAATATACAATACTTGAGGCATATAAAATAGTAGTATAGCTTAACACAAATTTAAAATGAGGTTCAATTTCCAAGCCGTAAGCTAGTAAGAGAGTATTGGTGTCTTTCCATATCTTATATATATATATATATATATATATATATATATATATGAGTTAAACTCTACTGGTAACATTAATGAGGTTTTATTTTGCTTTAATATCACATTTAAATTTGTTCAATGATTAATTTTTTTTAAAATAATATGAATAGATTTAGGTTATTTATTTATAAATACAAAAGAATCTAAAAGGAATCTGAGATTCGAATTGTCCCATTGAACAGAGTTTGAATTAGTATATACAATATTGATACTATATATAAACTCGATTGTGCCTATAAACAATTTTACAGGCAAAACTTATTCACAGGTCAGACAAACTTAGACTAAATTTGTTCACAAGTCGGACAAATTGTTCACTCAAAGCCTCGCTCAATATTTGAGAATATTTAAATATTAAGCCAAAAGATATGATTGAAAAAAGAAATAAGATCCATTTAAAAATAAGTTAGGCATTGCCTCCAATCTTTAAAGTTCAAGCTAGCCTAGTCCAGTCAAGTTAAGACTAGTCCATTTTTTTAATTATTTATGCATTATTCATAATTTATATATTATGTAATTTTTATTATATAAAGAATAGATATATAATATCATAGTGTAAATATTAAAATTGTACTCATATGTTAAAAGTTAATAAAAATTAAATTAAAAAAAAACATGATTCTTATTTTTTTTAAAAAAAATAATTCAAATAAGCTTAAATTAATTATACAAATATGAGTGAATTTAGCCAAAATTCGAAGCATATGTTTCAAGAAATTGGGCTTGAAAATTACATATAATATTAATAATATAGTTAAGCTTGATCTGATCAATGAATATCTCTAGACTGAACTTAAACATAAACTTTTACTCATATCATAGACAGAACAAACTTGAATAATTATAAATTTTGTTAATATTCTACCTGATCACGAAATGAACCTACATCAACCTTGCCTAGTTTACCATTCAATCCACTTAATAATCATAATGCCGTTAACAATTTGTAGTCGTATTTTAGAATGTTATCCATTTTCCTTTTTCTCCTTCAATCGTGACGATGTAAATTGTAAGAGCATTTTTTGTTATTTGGAGAAAATTTGAATATAGCACTTTGAATACTATATATTTAAATTTATAAATTTATTAGTGAACCAATTATGTGCTTAATTACTACTAAATCTTTTAGAATTAAAGGGGATGAAACTCCTAATATGTGAATAATTTTGAGACCCTAAGAAAGGGTTAAATATTGAATGTAACAAAGAAGAAAATTGGTTTGTTGATGAAAAAAGTCTTGGTCCTTTTTTTTTTAAGTACGTAGAGCAACCTGTTGACAGATCGTGTAATTCTATATAAATGTAAAATTTTTATATCCAAGGTTATATGATAAATGATTTATGCAAGATATGATACATAACTTGATGGTAATTAACAACCATATTTCTTATTTTTTGTGTGTGCACACACACACACACATATATATATATATATATATCTAATAAATGAGTTACAAAATAAGGAAGGATTGTTTGCTTGTATATATTGAATGCTCAAAAAGTTACTCCTTAAATAAAAATTATCAATAATCATATGACCTATTGATAAAAAAAGTTGAACCACATAATTTTAAAATGCCATTATTAATAATATCAAATACCAAAAATTACATAAAAGTTTAATATTATTAAGATTTCAAGTATTACAAACATTTGATGAATCTAATTTTCACTTGTTTATTCTAAATATATCAAATGAATCATATTTAATAAGATAAATCGCCTCCTTAATCAAACACATAAATTCGAACCTATATATACTTTGTAATTGAAATTTACCATACAAGAATACAATAACCATAAAAAAAAAACCCATAAATCTTACATATAGAGCATGCGAGTGTTCCACTCAAACTTTTTTTAAAATTTTTTTTATTTATATTAAATTTTTTTATTTTAATGTTTATATTTAAATTATATAATAAATATATTTACTATTTACATAATAATTTAAATAAACTCAAATTAAAAAATAAATACTTAAACTTAATTAATATCAATTAAATCAATTAAATATAATAAATTATTTGATTCATAAGTAAATTTAAGTATATTATAAAAAATTATATATTAAATTAAAAAAAAAAAAAGAATTTAAGGAAGCCCATCGATCCTCCGTTATTGTCTCTTTTTTTTTTTTTTGGTTATTATTTCTCCAAAATTCGGTTACTTTATTGGCATGGTAATCCTAATCAGCCAAAAGGCAGAAGTGATGAAATGAAAACATAAAAAGTATTGAGTAATAAGTTATAAGACTGAGGGCATTTTTGTCATTTAGTCTTTGTGGCAATTCCCGTAATTTCTTTTAGCCGTAGGGGTTAATGCACAGTCCCTTGTCTATAAATATGTTCAACCCCCCCGTTTCCTTCAGTAGCACTGTATTTGTTTTCTCTCTCTCTCTCTCTCTCTCTCTCTCCCTCTCCTATTCATAAATCACTTTAAAGCGGCAATTTTAAAGCCAGATTCCGGGCCCTGATTCTTTCTTTTTTACTTTTTTTTTTTAACCCCTCTCTTACCATAAAATTTTTAATTTTTTTACTCTTTTGTCTTTTTCCTTTTACCTCTCATTATTTTTACCCAAACAACTCCGTTTCCTTAAAAAATTTGTTAAAAAAGGGATATCTATCTCTTGGGGGATTTATTTCTTTTTTTAAAAAATTTTTTATATTCGCGTTTTATTTTAATAGATAATTTGGTGCTGACGTGGCATGCACCTAAAAAGGCGCAACAATGAACACCAAAACGATGCGTCTCCCGCCCCGTCGGGTTTCCATGCCCAATGACAACAAGCGAAAACAGAGAGACGATTTTGACCTCAAACACTTAACCCCCCCTCAACCCACAAAATTGCCTAAGCCGGCTGTCTTATCAGCCGCTTCTGAGAAAGCTGCCCAGCCGGTTATCTCAAACCAGCTTCTTGCTGGATACCTGGCGCACGAGTTCCTCACTCATGGGACGCTTTTCGGCCAACCGTGGGACCCGACCCGACCGCAACAAACGGCTGCCGAATCCAGGAGGGGGATCAGAGAGGAAGCGGAGCCAAGCGAGAGATCCAGAGCAGGGAAAGCCGAGCCGAAGCAGTCGGAGGAGAAGCGTCAAAGGTACGTGGAAGTTGCGAATTTGCTGAAGTCAGATGGGGCCCGCATACCGGGCATCGTGAACCCGAGCCAGCTCGCTTGTTTCTTACAGATGTGAGGTTGTTTTCTGACACGTGGAGACAACTCATTGGCCAGCGTTCTCCATTCCGAGAGGAAAACAAAAAACAAACCAGAAGGAAAAAAAATATAGAAGGAAAATGAAAAGGAGAAAGATTCATTTCTCTGGATCTGTCTTTCAATTGGGGAAAGCTCTCTGTACAGTACGTAGCCTTAGCTCTTCGTTTGTTTGTCTGTTTGTTGAAAGCATGCATGACAGTTGCATGCATGTACATTTGATGATGTTAGTGTACGATCTGATGAATAATACAGATGAGAAATTTTTCCGAATTACTTTCTGTTATTTTTTATAATTATAAATCAATTTGCATGCATGTATTGTTGCAGTAGAAAAGATCAATGTCGTTGGTTTTTTCTTTGACTGGAACAAAATTGACTTTAAAAGGTTATATGATTTGAATTTGCGAGTTAAGTCATCAAGAAATTTTTTTTTCTTTTTGAGTCGCGAAAATGAAGTTAATGATTATTTTGATATACAATAACATAAATCTAAATAATGTTATATTAACAAGGAAAAACTTAAGAGCAAGTTAATATAAGTAAAATCCAAGCAAGTTGATCAAGAAGGGGAAAAAAGAACAATATACCGGCGAAATTGAGACGTTATTCTTGAAATTAATTTGGTACGTCAGAGCTTCTTTCGGATCCAAAATTCTTAGGCGGCACCAAAATATGATTATTGAAACAAAATCCATAACGAAACTAATGATCGCTGAACTCTGAAGTCTAAATCGTCTCTTTTGTTCTCCCCCCCCCCCGCGGAAAATACATATAACATTAATTATTAAATATATTAATTTAAAAGAAAATATGATAAATGTATTAAATTTAAACGTATTTTATTAATTTAATTATATTATATTTTTAAATTACGAAAATTTTTTTATTGACATGTAATTCTGATTCTAGAATTTGCAATGGAAATGACAGATTGGCCAACAGTTGTTTATTTGTTGTTGTTGTTATTATTATTATTATTATTATTATTATTATTATTATTATTTATGGCAACGAAGGAATTGACTTCGTAAGCTTGATTCTATTGGTAAGATGAACATTGTTTTTTCACAGCTCTGATTAAAATAGGTATCAATTCTTTAACAAACTATTAAGTCAAAATATATACTTATTTCTCGTGTCGAAAAAAACAAAAATGTCGGGATGAACTTGTGACTTTTTTGTAATGTTAAAAAATAAAACTACCAGTGCTAAACTACCCAATTTTAAATATATATATATATAAAGTATTAGATATATCAGTTCAAATAAAAAAAAACTTCTTAAGGATGTAAAGAATGATATATTAATTTTTAAATCAAATAAATAAATGCAGCAATTTAATGATTTTTGTCATTATTATCTATATATTTTAAAGTTTCATTTTTTTTTGGCCTGAATTTACCCCATTGAACATACTGTAGGCCACACCTCTCCCAGCAGTAGTTGATGATCAAGTTTTGAAACTTGAATTTGAGTTGAAATGATTTTGGGTGCTGACTACTTTTATTTTATCAATCAACCCTTACCCCACTGAAAAGAAAAATTAAGTGAAAAATACAAATTGCTTCACTATTATTGAACTTTAATCTAATACCTTAAGTACTTTAATTATATATGCTCTTAATTCAAAACAATTGTAGTAGTAACCGGTAAATGTTTTTAACTATTTCGGTTAAATACAATGCAAATATAATAGGTTTCATAATAAATTTAAACATGTTGGATACAATAAATATAATATTTATATTATTCTTTTAATAT
This sequence comes from Adansonia gregorii, assembly GCA_038382025.1. Lineage (NCBI taxonomy): Eukaryota > Viridiplantae > Streptophyta > Magnoliopsida > Malvales > Malvaceae > Adansonia > Adansonia gregorii. Next base: position 11,107,812 of record JBBYHO010000018.1, on the reverse strand, counting down.
ATTTAATATTAAATATGAAATATAATATAAATATTAAAATTTTTCACATTTAAATGAAAATTCGAATAAAAACTAATAGGTCGGCGCAATAAAATCTCGAATTTTTTGGTTAATGGAGCATAGACCAGGCTTTTACCAAAAAGGCCAATGAACCTTATGTAGCTGTGGGACCCATTTTATGCCCGAATACGAATCTATTAAAAAGGTCCTTAATAATTTGAGGAAATTATTATTTTTTTTTTTTTCAATCGCTCAATCTCCTTTCCCCTCCTGCCGAACCCTAACCCTAACCGTAAGTCCCCTAAGCTAATAACACACACAAAAAGAAACTTTCTCACCCTCTCTCTCTCTCTCTCTCTCTCTCTCTCTCTCTCTGTGTAATTCGTCATTTGCTTTTCACGCCATTTCTTTCTTCCTCTCCAGGCTTCAGCCGTTTCAACGATGGCCGTTCTATTGTCGACCTTGAATTCTAGATCTGATCAGAAACCATGTGTTTTTTCCTTGTTGCGCTTTAACGTTTGAGAGATTCTAAGAGGTCCAGTATCGGATCCAAATTTTCGGTAGAAAATTTCAGCTGATGGAGGGGATTTGCATATTTCTTAATGGTTTGCAAATTCAATTGAGAATTTTTTTATGCATAAAGTTGCCAGTGTTCTAAGTGATTTTGAATTTTCATTTTTTGGACAGATTTAAGTAGGGATTCAGGATATTGTGAGTTTTTGCTTTTGGCAACATTGTGTATTTTATCAGTTTTCGGTACAGATAGGATATGGAGTACGATAATTTCTAAAATTCTAAATTACGAGTATGCTAATATTATAAAAAAAATATTATATATATAATTAAAATTTTACATGGTAAAACTTGATAAAGTAACATTAAATAAATAAAATATTTAAATTTCAAAATAACATATAAAGAGGTTAAATTTTTTAACATGATTCTTCTTGCGAAATACTAAAATTGGGAGTAAGGGTTTTCGAGAAGTGAGAAGGGATAATAGCCGGACAGTTTAGTTTATGTTTTTTTTTTTACGTAAAATGAGTGTAGTTTCAAGCACAAAATTTGAAGAAAATGAAGTCAATAATGAAAAAAAAAAGAAAAAAGAAAGCAGATAATGAAGGAAAATATGGTCTACAGTGTAAAAACACCAAATTGCAATGTTAAATTTAGTCAAACAATATTCATTTTTGGATAAAATTTGATGTTCATCTAACTGTATTGGATACATATTCAAATGTACTTAATATATATTGATATTCGATAAGTACTTGATAACAGGTATTTTAATTTTTTGAGAGTAGTTTTTGCTAGAAAGAACAGAAAGATTGGAGTTTTTCAATCAGTGAATATACAAATTGTCTATGAACTATATTCTCTTTCATCATTTACTACATAATTATCTAAATTTTATTTTTAATAAAGTGATATATGATTTTATTAATCAATTAATAAGCTAATATTTTTAAATTAAATAAAATTTTAAAATAAAACTTTATTTTAAAATTTTATTTAATGCTAATGTGGACGTATCATATTTTTATTAGTAAAAAAATAACATATTACCAATCGTTAATTTTAACTTAATGGGAGCATATCACTTATGATTATAATAGTATAATTAATTAATTATAATATAAAATTATGTAAAACTTATAAAAATATTATATAAAACTAGTAATTTTTAGTGTAAATTTTTATATAAATTTATATTATAATTAAATAATTATAAAATTATAAATAAAATATTTTTTCATTAACATATGTGATAAAAATAAAATTTAAATGTTAATGTTTTTAGGTATCAAGTTATCAATAGCGGCGTAAGCAGGGCCAGGGGTGTTTGGATATTAACTCTATTTTAAAAATGAATGCAACAATTTAATTCCTAGAATTAGGATAGGAATTAGAGTTAGAAAATATCCCATTCAATGGGCGTGGGCCATGGACCAACTTAAGGAAATAAAATGAAAACGGAAAAAGAGGACGAGTGTTATTTCTCGCAAAATGAAACGTCGTCCTTTCAACTTGGATAAGAAAAGGGCCGGGATGTTTTGGGTTTTGCTAACTGGTCAGGCGTAGCTTTAACATATCTCTGCGTTGCTCATTCTTTCTTCTCCATTTTAAGGTTTATGAATTGGAGCTGTTCAATCTGCTCAAATCCATTCAAGTCCTAACAGCAAGTCTCTCCAGAAATCTGAGGTAGTAAAATTTTCAATTTAACGATAATTTTCTAAATGATTTTGAAATAGAACAAAAAAAAAAAGAAAAGGAAAAAAATTACTGCTACTAACTCTTTTCAACTTTCCCATTCTCTTTGCTAGTTTTTGTTTTTGTTTTTTTAATGCTGTTTTGAAGTAAAATTTCCATTAGATATATTCATAATAGTGAGAATTATTGTATTTAGTAATGAGTTAACAAATTATTTTCATGTAAGCATGCTGGATGATTGCTGTGGTTAGAAAGTTATACATTTCGTTTATGATGGTGAAGTGCCCATAACTTATTTCGTTTACTTATTACTTATTCTGATAGGATTCTATTGAAAAGAGTATAGTATCTCAGCTGGAGTATTGGGCATTTTGGGATTTCATGGTTGATTATGATTATTGAATGGGTCAACAAAATCGATGAAATAGAAGCAAATTTTGGAAACTGGACTCTCCCATCATAATTACTTTGTTAGGAGAGTTTTTGTTTTCTTGCTAAATTACACCTTCTATCTGCGTCAAATTTCTTGTCTGTTGAAAAAAAAATGTTATCCCTTCTAATGAATATTGCTTCGAAATCCTTTTCGTCTCTTTGTTTGGTAGAAATTGATCATAATTCCCCCACATTGCTGCCCGTTTCTAATTTTACGCCGAGAAGACTTAGTCATTCATATCAAATCTTGCCCTCCTATATACATCATAGCCGTGTTTTAAAAACTTCCACTTGCTTAGCAATTTCAAGCAAATCAGATTCCAGGCCTGACCCTGACCCTGGTCCTGGTTCTAAAGGTGGCTTGAAGCCTAAATCCAAACCTGAAACAGGAAGCCATGACAAAAAGTCCGTAGTTTCCCAGGACAAAGATGAAAATCCTGATAAACACTTCCCAACAACCATACCTAAGAAGCCAAGACGTGGCCGTAGGAGTGAAGCTGCAGCTGTTGAAGATTTTATACGTGACTCGATAGAACGGACGTTTGAATCTATCCGGCAACAGAGTCCAGAAGTTTTTGAGAAAAAGGAAAATGTGATGAAGGATAAACATGAACATGAGTTTGATTCTGACAGTAGCAGTGATGAGGACGAAGATGGGGATGAGGAGGATAGAAGAGGAAAAAAGATGGTGGTGGAAGAGGATGATCCAGATTGGCCTTTGGATGCAGATGTTGGGTGGGGAATCAGGGCATCAGAGTACTTTGAGCGGCACGCAATTAAGAATATAGTGGGTGAAGATGGTTTTGAGATTGACTGGGAAGGAGAGATTGATCAAAGCTGGATAAAGGAGATTAACTGTCTGGAGTGGGAGAGCTTTGCTTTCCACCCAAGCCCACTAATTGTTCTTGTATTTGAGAGATACAACAGGTAACTCTTTTCCTCTCAAATCTATTTTCTTATCATCCTTATCTTTTAAATGATTCTTGCTCCAATTTTTTTTTTTTTTTTTCAATATTGAAGCATTTGACGTAGAATTTCAGAGACATATGTAGTGTTTATGTATGCATTTTTTTTCCAATTAGTTTTGCCTGTATTTAGCAAGAGCCTTCAGATAATAAGGTTCCTCGAGCTGCATTTTGGTACTTCCTCGCAATGGACGATATTTAATGTCTGATTATATTAAATTCTTGAATGCTTGTGCCTATTATAGATATTTATACCTTGCTAATATATGTGTTATAAAGAATATATTTAATTTTATTTCTACCACTTTTTAAGGAAAAACATCCATTTGATTTTGTCGACAGGGCAACTCACAATTGGAAGACTTTGAAAGAGCTGGAGAAGGCGATCCAAGTATATTGGAATGCCAAGGACCGATTACCTCCTAGGGTAAAAATCTTTGCTTGGTTAGTTTGTCTTTTATCTTAAAATACTATATTGATATAATATAAATTATGTTCTACAAACTTTATAGACTCTCCATTTGGTTACACCTAAGTTTCAGTTCATGTACAACTCGCTCACTCACTCCATTTGGTTGCTTGAGAAAGCGGAATGTGTTCTACTTTGTTAGGGATAGGTTGAAATTTCTTCAAGTGGTTTTGCCTTGTGTATCTCCCGATAATAATGCCTTGACATGTTATGGAAATAGGCAGTGAAACTGGATATCAACATTGAGAGAGATTTGGCATATGCTCTTAAAGTCAGGGAATGCCCACAGGTTTTATTTTTACGAGGAAACCGGATTGTGTACAGAGAGAAAGGTTGGTTGTGCAGTTTTTCTTTTAAAAGTTATAAAAAAATATTGGTCTGTCAATTTACTTTGAACACTTTTCATCTGACGTTAACAATTTAATGAGGGCCTTTGCAGAGTTTCGCACTGCTGATGAATTGGTCCACATGATTGCCTTTTTCTACTATAACGCGAAGAAGCCTTCATGGATTGATGAGGCAGCCATATGTCGACCATATTAGGTCAGTATGTGTTAAAATATCCAAACCTAAAGTTAATAGTATGTTTATTTCTCATACTTGTAATCCTTCAGAGGAGGGATTTCCTATGCTTCAATGCGGGTAAAATCCCAAAGCTTTATCCTTGTTGCAACATGGTGAACTCCTATGCTTTAATGCAGATCCGACACAGTGTTGTGAAAGAAAGAAATTGAGTTGGAGGAAAACGTGAAACAAGTAATGAATCATCTTTCCTGTTAAAAATTAATGTATTTTGGTCGAGAACTTTGGTTTTAGTCCTATCACCTTGCTGGACGAGTACATTTGTAAATAAACGCCGTAGTCCATGCACTATACGTATTGCTCAATTTTTTATTAAATACGATAGTTTTGGTGTTTCTGCAATAGGGTTTTCTTTTTTCTTCTTTTTGGTGTTAAGTTTTTCATCCATTGCCTTAAAGAAAAAAGTAAAGCTTTCTGAAGGGATGCTTTGTGTTGATCATAAAGCATCGAAAAATTAAAACTTAACTAAGTTGATTCATTCCTATATCTTTAAGAGGTGACATCCAACAGATTTAAAATTTGAATTTTAACATTTATAATTATATCCTTATCTCTAAGTAACAGTCTCCTCTGTACGACAAAAAAAAAAAATCTAAAGACACTTGCAAAACAGGCGCCAATGTCAGGTCTGGCCCTTCCAACACAGCAGAAAGGCAGTGTTGTTAAGTTTAAAGTAGGTTGTTTTCTGAATATAAAAATGGTTGGGGATACAATTGCAATATTTACTCAGAAAACCGGAAGCCAATTCACGATTTGCTGAATCATTTATCGCGGCAACTGCCCTTCCTCAAAGTGCCCGTCTGTATATTTGTTC
>JBBYHO010000018.1:11072732-11084421 GCA_038382025.1 Adansonia gregorii | reverse complement strand
AACGATATCATCTCCTCATCCCCCACACAGAATGATAATAATGTATCAGTAATATTCACCTTTTTTTAATGTTGAAGTTACATATGCCATCTCCTTGAAATAACCAGTTTTTATAGCCCAATCCTCATAACTTTGTCATATGGGTTTTATTAGGTGTGAATTTTTTTTTGACCATCTATTCATTGAAACCTACACTGATCCTAGATTTATATCACCAGTCTGATTCAAAGACATCATGTTATTATTAATTCTCATGAACTTCAAGTAAGATAAATAATTTCAAATGACAACAATTTCGGAGAAATATACCATTACATACAACAATAAGCAGCCAACTAAAGTTGAAAACAAAGTCTAAACATACATATATTATTAAACAAATACTAACAAATCAATAACAACAATAGTTTAATTAAAAAATACGTTTACCAGATTGCCGGTCTGAGGAAGCGAAAGCCACTGACAGAACAGGTCCTCGACAAGTTGAGGACTGGTTTTTAGTGCAAATGGAGACACTTCAGGAAGCTGCAAAAGCTCCAGGTCCAAACAAGTAACATCCTCCACTGCATCAATTTCCATCTTTATAGATAATGACATCTAGCCGACCCCTTCAAACAACGCTAAGAAAATTCAACACCCTAAAACCCTAACTCTTTCAAATCCTTCAAAAGCAACAGTCAAAAGAAACCAACACCACTTCGCTTTTGAGATCTCTCCAACTAAACGAACAAAAAAAAAGCACTTCGAAGTTCGACGGTGAATTGACGATACCGTAGTAATAATCACAAAAATTTTACTTCAAATAGTTAACGAAAAAGACAGTACAATCTTCTTCTTCTTCTTCTTTTCAACACTAGTAAAATCGTCACCGTTCAAAGCACGCCGGTCTCCAAAACCCTAACTGTCGAGTTATGAATAAACTGAAAGACCAAATCCTTCGAAGATTCTGGAAAGTAAAATTTAACCTGTTTGCTTCCCCAAATAACAAAAACTGAGAAATCCTCGAATACTTGTCGTTTGCTTTCGATTAGAGAAAAAGAAAAAGAAAAAAATGCCAAGGAGTTAGTGAGTTTTTTAGGTGAATTTTATTTTAAAAAAGGATTTTTTTAAAAGAAAAAAAGGAAAAAAAAAAGCTGAGAATTTAGATTTTATTAGTATTAGCAATGGCTTTTATTACAGAATGGACAGTGGAGAGACTTACAAAAAAAAAAAAAAAAAAAAAAAAACAAAAAAAAAAGGAAGAAGGAAAACGCTGCGAAGGAGGAGGAGCAAAGATAAGAGAGAAGTATAAATAAAAATTAAAAAAAAAAAGAAAAGGAAAAAGCCCAGCGCATTGAGGTGTAATGGATACGTATATTTATACGGTCTACTTGGTTTGACCAAAGGTCATCTCACTCGTAATCCTTATCCGCTTTTTGGCTCGGAATTATTTATTTATTTATTTTATAAAATTTTTAAACTATGCTTCGCAGTTCAAACTCACCGTTGGATTTCCTCCATCTCTATTTACAATTTATCCGCGCCGCCCACTGTGTCTTTGGCTCTTAGCTTGGCTTAGCTTAGCTGGAGTGGTCGGTTTCGCTTTCAATTAATGCATTAATTTTTTTAAAATAATTATTTTTAAACAAACCATTCGTTTTAATCCCCTTATTTCTATCTAAAAACAATTACTTGAAAATTATATAATTTTTTAATTTATTATTTTTTAAAATATAATATTTAAATAATAATAATAATTTAACATACTTGGAAAGTTTGAAGTCAATTTTGTTCACTTGGAAGTTGCAATTCAATAACTACCCAAAGAAAACAAAATAATATGATTTTGCGTGCGTCTTGGCTAAACGTCTTTTTCACTAGTTCTTTTTAAAATGGTTAACTATTCATGTCTCCATTCAAAATTGCAATCAGATGCCGGATTAAAATTTATTTATTTTTTAATTAGAACTTAAAGGACCTTGTCTAAAAATTTAAAAATCCTGTGAGGTTTCAGTATATTTTCATGGAAATGAAGCCCCCTGTTTGTAAAAAGGTCAACTCATTGAATCAATACTAATTATTTAGCCCGCAAAGTTCTGGGATCTCTGTTTCTTCTTTTGCTTATTCTAAAGTTTCGAACCCTTTGCCGTTAAGATATCTCCAAGAGAAAAAAAAAAAAAAAAAATTCCTCTGCTGAAAAGATCATTTGAAGGCACCAAAACACAAGAAAAAGGAAATGAACGTCTTCAGCAGAAAACCCAATCCCAAAGGTAATTGAATTCCGAATTTTTTGTGCCCTAATCATCCAACGAGGCGATTCCCATTTTGTTTATTCTATGAATCTCCTGACTTTTGATCGAACTTTGTTTTTTTTCATGGAAATCTGGTTTGATTGAATTTTCTTCACTTCAATTTTCGTGTTTTGGAACAATCAAATTTTGCAAGGATTTCTTCCCTAATTTGGTTAAAATTGGCGTCGACTTGTCAAAGCTTAGCGATCATGGTTTCACAGTTATTTGGTTATAATTTATTATTATTTTTCTGTCTATGCAGAGGCTCTTCGTGAGAGTAAGAGAGAAATGGCGCATGCTACCAGAGGTAATATTTGATTATTTTCTCTGCCCCTTTTTTTTAAAATTTAATTTGTTTGTATTTACGAAGTCATAAATTTGCTGATTATGTTTATGTATCAGTTGATTTAAAGAATTTTTCTTTTTAAATGGACTGCTGTGTTCTGTTGATATTATTCTTGCATTAGTTTTAGAATTTTTATTTTGGAGTTGGTGCATTACTTTGATCTGAAAACTCGATATACTTTTTGACATGGTTCAGGTATAGAGAGGGAAATAGGAACCCTACAGTTAGAGGTATGTCGAAGTACTAACTAATTAATAATGATCATCTTTCTAAGGATTTTTATGGTGGTTCTAATTTGATTTATCCTAATGGCAGGAAAAGAAACTTGTTGCTGAAATCAAAAGAACTGCCAAAACCGGAAATGAGGTGTTTTTAGTATTGTAATTTGATTGCTTTCATGTCCCTTCCTAGAGACTTCAGTGTCAAGTTCATTTATACCTTAAATGTTTAAACCTGTTTGACCTGTACCTTTTTTTTCTCCCCATATATACTGTGCAGGTAGCGACTAAAACTCTAGCCCGGCAGCTAGTAAGGCTTAGGCAGCAGATAGCTAAGTTACAAAGTAGTCGAGCTCAAATGAGAGGCATTGCAACTCATACGCAGGTTCAAATCCCTCCCTCCTCTTTCCTTCGGCTTTGCATCTAGGTTTTGGTGTTGCAGGTGACCTTTCTGCATTTTGGTTCTAATAGGGCTTGTTTCTTTTTATAGGCAATGCATGCTCAGTCTTCAGTTGCTGTTGGCATGAAAGGTGCCACCAAGGCAATGTCAGCTATGAATAAGGTCAGTAACAATATTGTAATATACATATATATATATATATATATATATGTCTTTTTACCTGCATGATGATATGGATTTTATGTATATTATTGTCCTCGGTAACCAGTTTACCAAAGTGTTCTGCTTTTGCTTTAGAGGGGGAAGTTGCTTCCTGTATTATAAACTGTTGGTTGATATTTATCTCATATATACATCCATTCATATATTGCTAAATACATGTTTGTGTATTATAGACATGTGCATGAGTACACAATCTTACAATCATGCTCCCCTTTTAAAATAATCGTTGATTTTTGAACTACTGATGGCTGAGATTTCCTTGCAGCAAATGGCCCCAGTAGAACAAGCAAAGGTTATACGGGGATTTCAGAAGCAGTCTGCACAGATGGATATGACTGTAAGATCATGCTTGTTTTCGAAGATATAATAATGTGGAAAAAAGCTAATGTTTCTGTCTTTTAGTTCATATTGATGGATTTAACTGTCCAGCATTCATGCTTGCAGACGGAAATGATGTCAGATGCCATAGATGATGCTCTGGACGACGATGAGGCAGAAGATGAAACCGAGGACCTAACAAATCAGGTGTGGTTTTTTCCCTTCTTTTCAGGAAAAAAAACAAGGGAGGGGGTGTATAGGGCATTGGATCATAACATTCTGGTGTGGGGCTGATGGGGTAAATTAATAAGCTGGTGGAGGGACAGCCAATGGGGCTTGTACAAGCTTTCTTGGGCATGAAAATAGGTTTAAGTCAAATCATTTGACCTTTTGTACCTCCAAAAGCAAAGAACTGATAACAACCTTCTCTAAATTTTCTTTTCTCCAGGTTCTAGATGAAATTGGCGTTGATGTTGCCTCACAGGTTGGTATTTTTGTGGCCTTCCCCCTTCATCTTGGGGTTTCTTTTGAGCCAATGCCATATTTTGCATAGCTGTCTGATTTCCCATGTAAATTTCTGCAGTTATCATCGGCTCCTAGAGGTAGGATTGCAGGAAAGAATACTGAAGGTGTTGGCAGGTATTTTTCTGTCATCTCCCGTGTTGTTCTCAATTAGAATGATTTTTCGCAGTTGTAGGAGACCCATGTATTTTGCAAAGGTCCTCGTTTTAGATTTGAATTTGTGCATTATAGTCTGGCATTGGATCTGTGCTTGGCAATGGTTTTCGGCTTTTTACAACAATATTCGACTTGTTTATCACCCAATCTCTCTCTCTTTCTCTCTCTTTTGGAGTCACCCCAAATCTCCTAAAGTATGGCCCAATGTTTCAATTTGATTCCTGAAACCGAAAGAGATTGAATTATTTGTTTGTTTACAAATATTTTTTTTTCCTTGTTGCAGTTCGGGTGTTGATGAGCTTGAGAAGCGGTTGGCAGCACTTAGAAATCCATGAGCTGAGCTCCCCAATTTTTCCTTCATTAAGGTTGAGTTGATTCCCAAGAATTATTATCTATGTAAGTTCGTAATTCTAGTTTGTAGATATGACAATGACAGTCAGTGATCATTCATGTTTCCAGAGGTGACGCATAGCATAATGTAATTCTATCCATTTGAGTAGTGTAAATTCTGCAGATGTTGCTGGTGCAATTTTATACATGGCAATCTTGGAGATTACATGATGACGTGGGGCAGAAAAAAAATAATAATACAACACAAAACATGGCAGGAAAGAGTAATATGAATACTAACGTGTTAGCTTTTATAAAATAAATTAGTAATATGTTAAAATTTATATAAATATAAATATTTTAAATAAGATTATGATTCAAAACAATACGAACATTTTAGAAAATTTCAAATCTGGAAGCTAGAAAAAGAGATACGGTACGTTGGATGCTCCACCTCTAGTGGGGCTCGGCTGAAAATGGAGGCTGATTCGATCGATTGTCCAGCGTTAAGTCAATTTTCTATTTTTTAAAGGGAGGTTTGGATCAGGGTTTTATATTATTACCGACAGTAGTAGTTTGAAAAAAATGCAACAATTGTTATTTTATTAGAATTGTGTTATTTTAGGGATATTTTTTATTGGTTCGTATAAATCAATATCGTTTGTATAGATTCATGAGTGTTAGTATTTAAATTTTATCATGTTGACTTATGTCATTCTTTTGATTAACTTTTATTATCTCTTCTTCATGATTTTTATTTTTTTATAATTTCATTTAAAAATAAAATATGATTATTAAATTCGATCAATAATAATTGATTATATATTATTATATTTATTTTAATTATTTGATTAAAATTTTAAATTTTAAATATTTATAATTTTAAAAATTTATATTTACATATAAATATGGATGAATATAATAGATGTATATTTACAAATCTAAATAATAAATAAATTTTAATTAAAAACTTGAAAATAAATTATATAAAAAATATTTAAAAATATTAACAAATTAAAATAGTACACAAAAACTTATCGATATTTATATGTAACAATATCAAAACAAAATCGAAATATCCACCGTCGCACCATTGATTACTAATAGATACCAATCAGTAGCAGTTAACAAACGCTGGAGCTTTAAAATTATATTTTCCCCAAGTGCTAGAATTAATGTGCCAATTCTAATTTTTTTTTGTCATGATAATAGGAAAAACAGATGGTAAAGTATTTTATTGCAGCCATTTCAGGTGGCATAGGACAAATAAAATTCAGAAATGTCCAGAACATGAATTCACTTTCAATGCTGTTCAAAACACGGTTACAAAATAGCCATAAACTCTTCCCTTTGGAAAGGAACAATCTTGGTAAAACGATTGCCAATAGAGTAAAGGGAAGTTACGTGAGCTTTAGAAGCCGTGAATCTAGTGGTGATTATCCCACATACACGGTGAGAATATACGTTCTTTTAGAAACATCAGCCGACAATTGATATATACTTTCAAACGTCATCATTTCCTGATTGAGAGGAGCTCAAAACTTCGAAGAGGATGATCATCACGGCTTCCTCTAAGAGGGGTGCCACGACTAGATGCTTTGGCATCGAAAGCAAGTTGCATTCTTTGTGTGGTGGACATGCGACCACCACTTGATGCTAGTCGGCTTTGTGGTACATCGTTGGCTTCACCAGACAAACTAGGCCTGCTTGCTACTACAGCTCTTCTTGAAGTCCTACCATATCGAGATGAACTGCGTCTTTTATCTGAATCAGGGTGCTGAAATTGCAAACCAACGTCAGAATATTGGAAAAGTTGAAAGCAACGATAAGAGGGATGGTCAAACAGGTATATGACGCAATATTTTACTTTGCGTTCATGAAATAGGACGAAAAGTGGGTCTAAAGTGTTGTCATAATATAGCTAAGAAAAGGCATTGGTGGCTAATAAACTTTTCGGTTCTTAAGATTTCATGCAAATGTATGGGCTAAATAAAAGAAAATATTTGACAGGAAATTGAAGCTCACCGCATGATTTGACAAAGCTGCATCATCAGCTGTCTTGCGTCGAGAATGATCACGATGAGGACTCGTACTCGAAACATTTCTCTTGGAAAATGCTTCGAATGCACCGGAGAATCTATCCCGAATGTCTCTTCCCACTGAATGGTGTTGTCAAGGAGAATAACCCAGAAAGGATTTCAAAGATAGAAGGCAAAGAGGTTAATTAGTATACCATCATAATTTGTAAATATATAAGACATTTTTTTTCGAGGACAGCAAAAAAAAATTTTCCTTGTCCGCATTGTTTAATTTTTGCCATTACATAAGAGGCCATTTTTTTTCGAACAAACTGAAATGACAACTTCGAAACCAAATAGTTGAGTGTCAAATACTTAAGTTACAAGAATCAGGTATGATATACTACCAAATAAAATCTAGCTCTGTTAAAAAGAAAGCAAACCTGAGATTCTTTCAGGTCTTTCAATGGCCGGTCCTCCAGTTAAACCTGCTCTTCCACTGGAATGCTGTGGTACAAATGGAAAAGCTGAATAAAATATTCCCAACAGTAACCGAGAGCTAGAAGGCTACGAGTACTTACCCGCCCTCTGGAGCTGACACTAATCTGTGGGTACTTCAAAATGGTCCAGTCAAATACATAGTCAAACTGATAACCTGCAGCAATGCAAATTTCAGAACCAAAAAATTTAAGATTCCAAGGAGAAATTGATTTGACAACATCCTCTAAGCATATGTGCATGTGTGTGTGAGAGAGAGTAGCAGATAACAGAATAATATATATACAGAGATCATTCATATTCAGGCAGCCACAATTATGATACCTTCTCTTATAAACAAGTCTCGGAAAAGCCTCTTCAAATACGAATAATCTGGTTTATCTTCAAACCGCAAAGATCGGCAATATTGAAAATAAGACACAAACTCAGCTGGATATGACTTACAAAGCAGCTGTTAAACACAAATACACCAATATTAGTGAACAAAGATGGAATAACGCTGGAAGCTCACATGCTGACCACAACTTAGCCCTAATAGATGTATTCCCTTTGTCAACTTTAAACTTCACTCTTTGAATTTGATGGTAAAGCCAAATTAAATTTCACTATTAACAAAAAAACAAAGAACTAAAAATCCTTCCTTTTTTCATTAAAATTGACTCAAACCAATAGGAAACTTTTTCCTTTCAAAAACATTTGTGAAAACAGAAATTCATGTGGAACAATGTGCCATCACAGAAATCAAATTGCTTCAAATTTAATGTATTTACCAAACATTCCATAAAAATGGGAGGAACTAGCAATCACTACATCAGTCAGATATAACTCAACCGAATTTCTTAGAGCAAACGCACTTGTCTAAGGATGGCAGAAGTGATCATACCTCTATAGGAGTCGATGCCTTCCTTTCGCTAATCTTATCATATTTTTGCTTTTTTGTGCCAGCTTTTAGCCCCTGCCAGGGAAGGCTGAAGCAAAGAAAATTGTGCAAATCAAATCAAAATCAATGTGAAGAAAACATAGAATGAAGATTCAATAACAGGTAACGATCAAACATCATCTGGAAATGCGTAAAACATTGAAATGAAATGAGCATGCGGCCACTATATAAACAACCTTCCTCTCAGGAAATACATAAGGACATAACCAAGGGATTCCAAATCATCTCTTCGGCTTTGCTCTGCCAGTAAAAGAGAAGAATTTATGTCAATAAAATAAGAAGTAAACTTGCACCTATGATATATGATTTACCACTACAAGTTGCGTCACAAACTAACTTCGCTTACCAATCCCATGGTGAGTGTTCACACTTGCATAACGAGCTGTGCCTGTGAGGTTCTTGTTTTCTCTGCAGCAAAGAATTTGGTGAGTTGGTTCACAAACAAATGCATTGGGGACTAGGTTGCATAGCACCATATACTCGGTACATGTTTACCACATAGGTAACACTACAGAAATAGATACAAAGACAGGAGATAATAAGTAAAGAAAGAGAATTGAGCAAGTGAGAGAGAGAGTCGGACCAGATGTTTAAATCTTAATGCAAACTAGGAAGAGCATGAACAAAAATTAAGTATTAGCATATTGAAAACAAATAAATTTGACCAGCAATAAAGAATTTATATGATCATTTAAGAGTCAAGAAACCACCCCATGTTCAAACTTCACCCAAAACAAAAGAGACTTTATCCGTATCAAATTCAGTTCCTGGAGATCTCACCCCACCGACGCAGCAGTGTTAGGTGGAATGCCAATGTAATTTTTTTTTTGGGTCAATAAATGTCTGACAAAATGGCATCGAAAGAAGAGATTGCAATGAGATGTGAGCATTGCCTCAAGATTTGGAATTTTCTTTATTACAAGGGTTCAGAAGGCTGATGAAATTTTGACTACAATTTTGTCCCAAACGTACCGAAATGCTAAGGCAACATGCCTTGCATCCATGATTAAAACAAACACTCCGCTGAATATAGACCATGAAATTACTTTCTTATCTAGTAAGTTAACCAATAGTCATGTGCTATGATGAGAACTATACAATCTTGAGATCTTCAAGTATGAATTTCAGAATTAGGAAGTGAACAAAATGATAATCACCTGTATGGGATGTGTTTATGAGTCTGAAGATCCCTATACTTCTTTGCAAGACCATAGTCAATGATATATACCTGTAAGAACAGAATTAAAAAGAAAACGAAATGAAACCAGACTATTTCATACCTTTCATGGGCAACAAAGTCCTATTACCAGCAATGGAAAAATATTCTTATCTTAACCGGAAATTCAAAGTTGAAAGTGGTTGCGCTAGCAGTAACATGAGTACGATCATGTTATATTTGCCAACATAACTTACAAATAAAACTATATAACTAATACCTGATTTGCCTTGCGTCCTAAGCCCATCAAGAAGTTGTCAGGCTTTACATCACGGTGAAGAAAACCTTTTGAATGCATATATTCTACTCTATTAATCTGAAGAAAAAAAAACCAACAACAAAACAACAACAACAAAGAAAGATTGAAAAGGGAGAAAATTAAATAAAAAAACCATTGAAAAGGGAGAAAATTAAATAAAAAACCCGAGAACTAACTGGTTATCTTGAAAGAGTCATATACTCACCAATTGATCGGCAAGCATCAAGACAGTTTTTAATGAAAGTTTCCTGTTGCAGTAGTTGAACAAATCCTCCAAACTAGGTCCAAGAAGGTCAATTACCATGACATTGTAATCCGTTTCAACTCCCAACCACTTGAGGTGGGGAATACCCGCTGTATCAAGAAGAACCCACACCAAGTTATTTACCAACAAAAATGTTGTGCTTTCTAAAAATCTGTCCAAAAAAAGAAGAAAGTAACAAAATATTCAAGATTAGACATCAACCAGCCAGCACGTCTGCAAAATGGTTTTCAATTAAGAACTTGACAAATCATTTAAGGACTAAGTTGATAATGCAACAAATATGGAAAGGAAAGAAAATTGCTATTATCTTTCTAAACCAGTAGCTAGTGAAAGCAGTAGCAAATTGAACAAAGACTGATTTATAAAGTTATAAATAAAAGAAAATTACTGGCTTCCATCAGATTAGAGCTTGCATTTTTTTTCTTTGCCTTTTTCCCCCCCTTATATAATGGCAGTGGAAAAGGCTACCCGAGAAAAGATCATAGCCAAATTATGATGTAACTCCAAATCGTTTTTCCAGACAAACATAAAAGGGGGATCGAGGCAGGGACACAGACTTACTTCCTCCTTGAAGAAGCATATACAATTTTGACTCATAATGAAGCTGTGGATGCCTGGTATTCACAGATTCCTGAAATTACAAACAGAAAAATAAAAATTAGGTCAAGGCCATTGCTTTGGAAGTTAGAAATTATAAATTGTCAGCAGATTAAAAAAAGGGTTTTCTGCCCATCACCGTTACGATGATTCAGAATTTTTCACACCCTTAACATTCGCACTTGGACCAACACATTCTACGTGAAAGGGCATCGCTACATCTTCATTCCAAAGGAAACAAAAAGTGCGGGTTGGAAATACAAATTTGATAAAATTATCTTCCAAGATTACACTTAACCATAAACACCTTTGCTCAAAGAAGCATGGTTTCAACGTCTCATTTCTGTAAAAACACTTTTCTTCTTCCCAACGAGTGCAATACCAAATATTTCTTCCCCTTATGCTTCAATGATGAGCCATAAAAGCCGAACACAGGTGGACATGGAAGATTGACATGGACAAGTGACTTATTACACAAATTAAGAAACGCATTTGCAAAAACACTTCTTCTGAAGGAAAACAAAATTATGAACAAAGAGCCTATTACTGATCACTTTTCTAGTTAAATTTCCAAAATGTAATGCAATTTAAGTCCAAAGGTTAGTAATACTTAAACAACAGAAAAAAAAGAGATAAGTAAGAACAATTGCCAACGTATATCTGTTTTTGCTTCTTAGAGAGTTGACAACTCACTGCAAATAAAGGTGGTGACAACAACCACGAAAGCAAGCAAATGACCATTATCAGTTTACAATCACAGCTAGAAAAAAGCAGTCCATCAGCAGTTGACCAACAAAAGAGATTACCAAAAAAACACATCTCAGGAGAATATGACATACCAATTTGACAGCAACTTCCTCTCCAGTTTGCACATTTACACCTTCAGCAAAAAAATAGATATATTTATTAGAGGAAAAGAGGGCGCAATGCTGACAAAGAAATAAGAGATATTTTCCATAAAAAGAAAGAGAAAAGCCATCAAAGAGATTTGAATTCTTATACCTAAATAAAGCTCTCCAAAAGAGCCACTGCCAATCTTTCTGCCAAGCTTGAACTTACCACCAATCACATGATCCATTCTCAAGCAAATCAAGAGAGAGAGAGAGAGAGAGAG
>JBBYHO010000018.1:11049656-11069018 GCA_038382025.1 Adansonia gregorii | reverse complement strand
AACCATGACATTTAAATAGAAAAACACAAGATATTTGTTAAAAAAATGATTTTGAAAATAACTTCATTTATTTCTCAAGATGAATAATACAAAAGCTTGCAAATCTTTTTACTACCAAATAAAAAAACTTAGAAATGCATGGTTTAGAAAATAATGAATGCAATAAAGAGGAAGAATAAGAATGATATGATCAAAATTGTTTAACCCTTCTTTATTTATAGGGAAAGAATTCAACTAAAACTAAGGATGAAGATAATTACACTAATTTATCAAAATAAAAATAAAAAATTAATTTCTGAACCTTATCTTGATCTCTTGAGAGGTTATGTGTAATATTCTTTCTGAATGTAGCCATAAAATTAGATTTGTGGTTGATTGTCTTCATTTATCTAAGAGATAAATATAATATAAAATATAATCTTCAAAAGTAATTCCTTCAGCTTTCAAACTCTTAACCCAATGAGAACTTCATCTTCCAACTTCTCTTAGTGTGATCAAAGTTCTTCAAGTTTAGCTCACTAGAATTCAAAACCCATACAAATTCTCTAACTTAGCCAATTTTTGCTTCTTTTGTATATTTTATCCAATTAAATCCTGCAAAATAAAAAAAATAAATGCTTGTGATAATCATAAAAAAATAATTAAAAAAAAGATTAAAATAGAAATATAATTTATATAAAATTAAGTACTTATCAATACCCATCCTAGGCACTTGATAATCATTGACAATTTCAAAATATTTGTATGTGTATCCCACAAAGTAGATGTCCTTTGAGGACAGCATCTGCGACATAAAGGATGATCGAGGAAAAAATAGTTATGTATGTCTTGGATAATTAGCATATGAAACACATTGCCATGACATGTTAGGATTAGGGAGCAAAATATCATGAAATGAATGCGCTTAACGAAAGATTCCCCGAAATTATAATAAAAAGGCCTCTTACACAACATGCAAAATCCATCCTGACAAAATAATGATAGTAATAATGAAACAACATAAAATAGTATCGACCAATAGAATTCTATGGTATGGTTGCTTCACAAATTAAAAAATCTTAGTTCTGAAAAAAATGATGGAGAGCCAAAGAAAAAAATGACAACTTTGTTATCTGCTAACGGCAGATTGAAATGCAATGGGTAGGTTACTCCAATACAAAAGAAACTCGAAGCTTACTTTTCTCCATGGACCAGATTTTGATGGTGTTTTATTCCGATTCTCAGACTGCACAGTGAAAAATAAGCAAACAAAAGAAACATCATGAGCAACATTAAAGTCGCAACATAATCAGCTCTACAGAATGTGAAAATTAAGGGATGTCAATACCTTATCAAAATTTTTAAAATTTTGAGTACCTAGCTCGTTATTAACTTCAGGAATAAATGCAGCATCCATTTGATATATTCTATCACAGTCCATACCTTGAAACCGTGGATGTTCCTAGATAAGTGTAAGAAGCGAGATAATCTCCTTCTCCGGAAACAAGTTTGAGGAACAGATTCAAGAATCTAGAACTAGGACACACCAAACAACACCTTAATTTCACCTGCCCCTTTTGATCCTAGTCTCTGATTGACGTTACACAAGAGTTTGCTAATCAGATCTTTTGCAAATGCAGATAACTTCACCTCTTCAGGAAACTTCAAATGGTTTCTCCAGTTTACTATCTATGCAAGGAACAAAAGGATGCTACACTATTAGACAAATGAAACTTCTTAATATACTCCTTTTGCTTCATCAATACATTCATTTATTAAATAGATAGCTGTTATGCAGCTGCAAAAAGAATTATGCTTGAAGCCGCGTTTCCCAATAAAAAAAATCATAGAACAAGAAAAATCTATGAAAAAACAGAATGTGTTATTGCTGGACTATGACAATTTCTTTTCACATTCCAGCCTCAGCAATAACTAGGACCAAATAACATAAATGTTTTATCGCTGAATTAAACTGCTCTTCAAATGAAAGTAGCAGAAAAGTATAGAGAGAGATAAAACGAGCCAGATCCAGACAAATGTAACAATTGAGAAAAGGAAAAGGTGCACAGCATCAATTGGAAATATTTCTCAGGTTACCTTCCTACAAGTTGACATCGAACCATCTGAATAAAAAGTTAGATAGTCTACAAGCATTTTGTACATAATGGCACCAAGTGACCAACCATGCAAAATAATTTATCGTCAGTCAATAACAATCTATAATACTGTCCGCAAAGTAGGGCATTCTAGACATCACTAGGGGACAAGATCACTTCAATTCACCATGAGTTACTGAGAGCTGGAAGTTAATCTTTCAAAATGAAGTCAGCATTGTGCGTAAAATAGTTAAAAATGAAATATCCTCTAACCTGCAACTGGACATAATCAATTCCATTTCTATATTAAGCAGTTAAAGTTTCAATTCTATGTCAAACAAATCAAAAGGAGAATGGGATGTGAAACAAAAAGGAATTTCATTTCAAAATGCATAACTACTGACCAATCACATTCCATTGCATAACCTTTCTTCAAGAGTACTTCTGAAGCAATACAGTCGGGAATGCCAACAGTAGAATAGGCCTGCAAAATCCAAGTATTTGACCCAAAAAGAAAATTTTTGAATCATCTAACAGTCATTGCTGAATTCTTCCAAAGGCTCATAACAACACAAACAGATACATTCGAATATAAACAATTCTATTTACTAATATTATAATACAAAAGCATAGATGAGATCGTCTTCAATCACCAAACAAGGGCAACATAGCTTAAAGCTACCAATACATTAATTTAATTTAGTGGACCATTTATAGCATAAAATATAGAGAGATAAACAGATAGACGGGACAAAATGGCTGAGAACTTACAAGCATTCTCTGGTTCTTTTGCCAAAGCTCTAGTTGCTATTGTTGTGTTTGTTTTGGAGTTGCTGAGCGTTCATTAGTTTCTGTAAATTCATTAATGTTGCCTCCTCCAGAAAGATCCTATTCTTTGATAATACAGAAATCTAAGGGTTTTCATAGTCCAAAATCTGACAATCTCAATTGTTCATATCCATCCAATAGCAAGTTGTCAGGCTTGATATCCCTGCAACATTTAGCACTGGAAAGGTTAACCTTACGTCATTAAAACACCTTGACTGTTCTTTATGTCCATACACTAACCGATGACTATAATTGTGCTTGTGGATAGATTCAATAGCCAAAACTGTCTCTGCAACATAGAATCTAGCTTCATCTTCAGTCAAGATATCCTTTCTCGTAAGTAACATCATCATATCTCCACCAGGTAGATATTCCATTAAAAGATAAAGGTACTCCTCCTCTTGGAAAGAAACAGTATAGTTCAACAATACAATGGCTGTCAAGTTCAGCGAGCAGGTTCCTTTCAGCTCTCACGCTCTCAGCCTAAAACAAGATAGAAAATTTGAAAGCATCTGAAATGAATAGTGTACAAAACCTCAACAATACCGCATTTCCTGAATAAATGAATACCTGGCCTCTTCGAAGCATTTCTGATTTCTTAAGCTTCTTCGTAGCATATACTTGGCCTGTATTCTTTTCCTTGCAAACTCTAACCTGCATCAAAAACAAAATTTTAGTAGGAGAAAAAGGAAATTGATTACTCTATACCATCAGTACTCCTTGCACAAGGACAAAAACAGAACAAGATCAAGGACAGTTGACATCATGTAGAAGAACACCAAACGCGCCCTTGCCAAGGATTGTTAACAATTCAAAGTCATCGACGCCCATTTTATGCCTCTGAAGGTGCATATATTCTCTCTCCTTTTTCTCCAAGAACTTTAGTAAGTTATTTCGATCATCCTCAGAGACACCAGCTTCTGCCAGCTTTTTCCAGGATCGTTCGTCTATTAAGCAAAAAGTTATTAGAAACTTTATTTCTTTAGAAGAATATAATAATCTACTAAAGTTTAACAGACATAGTAATAAATGGACAATGTCATAGTATCATTACCAAATCCAATCCAAATTATTATTAGCCCTGAACCAGCTCTGCCATGCTTATATTGACTCTAGTTACTTAAAGGTAGAGTCGTCTTCAGAAAAACTCAGTCAATCATAGAGGCAAGGACCGTAGACCTCCCAATCAAAGCGCCTTGGCTCCAGTTGTCTATATATTTTATGTTGATTGCTAGTTATATCTCTTTCATGCTTTCTTTAAAAGCATGTAAAATCCCTCAATTTGTAATAATTTCAAATGATTATTCAGATTAAATTATACTGCCAAAAGTTTGACTCAATACTAGTATTCCAGATATACCTAATAATAAAAAATTACAGAAATATCCTTGCTTTTCTCAATATAATTTACAACTTTATGTCAAAAATGAAAGTCAGTCCAGCAAATTTTTAGCATAAGATTAGCAAGATAAAGAGATGAAGAGACCGGAGCCATACCGCTCTCTTCTTTCTTGCAGATTCTTCATTTGTTCCTTGTAATGTTTCTCAATGTACTGCTTGGCAGCGGCAGCCTTTTGTCTAGTAATATTGGAGAGAGCTTCTCCGTCCATGTCGGCTTCGTCATTCCCTTCTCCTCGTACGCCTTCACCGCTAGACGACGACGCCTCGCTGGTCGTCGAAGCTCTCAACTTATCCCTCGGCTGTAACTTCGAAAGCCAACTCCTCGCTGAATCCATCTTCTTATCTAGTCAAAAGCAAATTTCTACCTCAAACAAATCCCCTCGCATTCAGCATTTCAATACTTCAAAAAAAAAAAAATTGCACAGATTCTGAATTTTTGAAAAAAAAAAATTGAAATGAAAAGTTAAGCAAACAAAGAAATTCGCGCTACCGCAGTAGTTTGCGAGAAAAAAAATACGATCCGCGGCAAGCTCTCCCGAGAAAGGAAAACAAAAAAAAAAAAAAAATCTCGGTTTTCATGTTGCGCGCATGGTTCTCTCATTTGTATTTTGTTTTGAAGACCCTACATTTTCTTATATACATTTTCCCTTCCTTTTTCCTTTTTTCAATTTTTTTTTTAACATTTAGTTCTAAATTTATGATTATTATTGGATGTCACAAGTCACAAGTGAACTGATGTCCATGAAGATTCTCGGCGGGCGTCTTACTCACGTTTCTAGTATGATCTCCCAGCTGAGCATACTGAGCGCCCGTTGTATTTTTCTTAATAATTATCAATATTGGAATATTCTTTTTTTCTTTGGATAAATGGAAAATTTATTCATCCAAAATAAGCAGAACAAGTCTGCTACAAAGACTCAACAACAGGATTAACAACAATATTTGCGTAAGCTTTGTGAATGAAGAGAGCTGCTACAATGAATCAACAACAATATTTACATAGGAAGAGAAAATCAAGAGCTCCGTGAATGAAGAGAGCTTGTTCCAATCTTCACCTGCACAACTTCTTTAAGTGAGCGTATAAAAGCAGCTGATCTAGGACATATCTCTCCATGTATATACATCGGTTACGTTCTTTCCAGACAAAGAAAATGCGGGCTGTCCAAGCACGTCTGAGGCCAATGGAAATCATAGATTTGCCCTTTATTTTATGGAGAGGCTTGGAAAGCATTGTCCCATCCTTGTTGGGTGAAAAAGCATGAAAAGAAAAGGTGATCCCTGCTCTCTGGCTCGGAGTTGCATAACACGCAGCTAGTGGAAAGGGAAGAATTCCAATGTGACCTGCGTCGAAGCGTAGGAAGTTTATCAAGGGCTGCTAACCATGCAATAAAAGAAAACTTTGGCACATGAAAGGGAAACCAGATTAGCCATTTTGAATATTAATATTGGAATATTTAAAATATACCCAGCAAATCATATTTATTGGAATATTAATATGTCAAATATTTTATGGTTTAAATTTCAATTATATTGAACTGAATTTGACCTTTATTTTTTTCCCTATTTGTTTTTGGATAGATCAGAATCAGGAAAAGTCAAACCCAACTTAGGGCAATTTGAATTTGGATTTTCTTGCAAAAAGGGCATCATGGGACCGTGTTTGGTCTGTTTTGATTTAAGTACACATCAACACCAAAAGATAGCTGTATTAATTAGCCATTTTTTGTCACCATTTTCCCTCACTACATATTTTTCCCCGCCACTTACCGAAAACAACTCTTGCATCACAGATTGTCAAATTTTGGCATGGAATATAATGTCTTTCGATTAAAGCACTTGAAGTCACTGTACTAAATGATCTTATATAATTTAATCCGTGTACTAAAAATTTAGATAAATTAATTATTTTACGTTTAAAAATAAAACAAAACAAATAATGTTAGTAACCGACGTAAACAGAAAAGGTTAAAATGTTAATAAGTCACGTAACCTCAATTAAAATTATGACATAGTTCATTAAAATAATAATAAATATATATTCTTTAATCAAGCCACACATAAAACGAAATAAAAAAAGAGAAAAAAATAAAACCCATTGTGATTAAAGCTAAACCTAACTAAATAAAATACTAAACCTAAATTTTTTTTCATGATAGTGTTTTCTTTATATTTCACGTTGTGGTCAATTTTTTTTTTACTTTTTTTTTATATGTAGCTTTTTTAAAGAATATATACATTTATCATTATTTTAATTAGGCACATTATAATTTTTATCAGGATTAAATAACACATCAACATTTTAAATTTTTTCGTTTAAATCTATTACTAACATTACTGTTTTACTTTATTTTTAAAAGTATAAGGATTAATTTGCCTAAATTTTTAATGTCAAGATTAAATTGCATAATGTCTCGTGGTACAAGAACTTCATGAGTTCTTTAACCAATGTCTTTCATGTTGCCTAACTAGTCACTGCACGTTTGTTCTAAGAAATTTTACGTAATATTGATCGAAATTCAGGACCCCTTAGATCTCTAGTGCCCTTTTTGCTAATGGATTTAATCTCCAATGAAATATGAGCATGCAGCAATAAGCATGGCTTCCCTCCCCCCCCCACCCCACTTTTTGAGGGGCTTCCTGGTTATTTCCAATGAGATTAATGGCATTTTAAAGTCCACATTCTAACTTTAATTAGGGTAAGTTTTTGTCAAGAATGAAGATCAACACCCCAACTTAAGGGCGCCACTGTTTGGAAATAATAACATTAACTTGCATTGCATCCTTTCTGAAACAATTTAAATATAGGCTGAGTTCTTCAGTGTTTATTGGAAAACCAAAGCAGAGTGAGCACTAAAAAGAAAAAGGAAACTAAGTTATCATTTGGCTTTTGGGTGATTTAAATTGCAATAAAGAAAGCATAGTTACGAATTTATTGCAATCAATGTAATTAAGGCCGTAACGAATATTAGTATTACAACCAATGTGATTACCAACACCGAGAAATTTTTATTTAATAACTTAATATAAAACATAATAATTATAAATTATAATCATAATTTTTCCAATAAATTTGAAGATAATTTATAACAATTTACAATATTCTCATTCATAAAAGTAAATATTTTTAACACGTTATAAATTGAATTCACATACATATAGTTCATGATTATAAATGTAATGGTTAAAACTATTAAACATTCAAATTCTAATTACAATAAATATCGATGTTGGAAAAAATGAAAACAAAAAATTGTAATATAACAACCATAGGATCAAGTTAAAGTGCCATTTAAATCACCGTTTGGCACCATAACAAGGTGTGCATAATAGATTTGTTTTTTGAAGGATTCTATTCGATATGTACTAATTTGATGCCCTATTGTTCTCTCCTCCCCCCCCCCCCTTTTTACTGATACTTCAGATTATATTCCAAACTTAAAGCTAGCCTTGGTAGCTAAATGAAAAAGTAAAAAAAAAAAAAACCCTAAAGCTGGCCTTCACCATATCAACGTGTTCACAGTCTATATAACACCTAAAACACAACATGATACAAAAAATCAGAACGAATACAACAAGTACACAATGACGGAGGTTGTTGAAAAGCAAACCATGGAGATGCATGTGTCACATCAATTTATTGGTACACAATTCACGCAAGATTTAAAAGAAAAATAATAAATTTATCTGATATATTTAAATAATAAGAAAATTAAAAAAAAAAAAGCATACAAGTAAGATAAAGACACATCAACATGATCTGGGAAATATTATTGTCCAAACATGGAAGTATTTGGTATCTTGTCCTTTCTTTCTTTGTTTTTTGTTCTTTTAAAACCTTTCTTCGTTTTCTTTTTCAAATATCGAAAACATCAAATAAAAGATCTTACATAGTGAACAAATGTCCATACAACTAGAAAGCCGCCCATCCAGATGCAGTGGTCTTCCTAGATCCAGATCCACTAGCAGGAAGATTCCTCTGTAAATGGCACCAATGTTGTCAAATTTGGAACCAAAAAAATGAGTTTCCATTACAAAGAAATAAGCAGCCTCCCAACATATGAAACATTTATCATCCAGGTAGTGTACCCAAGAAAATTTCCCTTCCATACTTCGTTTCAACTATGAAAAAAAAGCCACAACATATTCCAATTTTTGATATTTTAGCTTCAATTCTAAAACTATACTCCATTACTTCTACCACTAGGCGGGGGGGGGGGGATAAGCATTCATTTTAGCAGAAAGGAATAGTAAAATATTAAGTTGATGGGGCTAAATACATACAATGTCTAAAAACAATGAACACACAGAATCATCTAGAAGACATGTTGCACAGCATTGCGAGACAACAGCTACGAGTGTAACTTCTGAAAAAAGAGAAAAAAAAAAAAGGCATGTGGTGTATTTTGTATAGCATACATAAAGGGGAAGAAAGGTGCTGAATAAATTACAATAACCAATTCCCTAATGATGCTACATTTAAGAAAAAAACAACAAATGTTGCAAAACTTTTATATAAAGCATATGAAACATGTATCTGATTGAATTTAAGGGTTAAATTAACGCCATACCTCTAGTTGAGAAAAATCTGTTAAAGGGTCAGTTCGTCTTGTGTTTTCCTTGGATGCTCTTTGCCCAACACCTTGACTGATAGAGGTCATCCGAGCAGCAGCAGGGTCATTAGGAGGGGGTGGGAGAGGAGACCTTATTTTTCCTGCACCACTGGGTGGTGGGGAAAGGCCCAAAGTCTTAGGCTTTCCACTACCAGAAGGCCCCCCTGACAATCCAGCAGCTGAAAGCATGCCAGTTCCGCTAGATGGCTTGTGCTTCACATTAATCCGAATAGTCTCACCTTCCTATAACCCAAAACACCATAACATCAAAATCCACCTAAAATGAAGACAAACATGACATTTAAAACCTGTAAATAATTAACGAAAAGAACAGATTAAGTTGTACTCTTTAGAGAAGGAAAATAAAAGCCGCCATCTGCAAATGATAAATGATTAAACTAATAAAAACCCTTATTTATATTTGTCAGTAAAACATGAAATACCAAAACAACAGAAGCTACAAAAATAAATGTAATAAATCATTTATTTAAAATGGCATATTGGAAAAGAAATAAATTGCATAATCTCTCCATAACATTTAGATTCTTCAAGTCGGTAACACCAAAATCCAAACAGAAAATAAATTCAAGACCAGAAAAAAACTCAGTCAAACTAACATGACACATTGGCGAAAAGAAATTGCACAGGCTCTCCATAACGATTATATTCTTCAAAACAGTAACATCAAAATCCAAACTTAAAAAATAAATCAAAACCACCTAATCAAACGGACAAATATACAAGCTAAATTTATAAATAGAATCAATCAATCAACTACATATATATAAATATATATAAATCTTTGTTCACTCACACTCATAAAATCACGATCTTTCAAATAAAGAAATTCATTTAAATAGCTCTAAAAACACAAATAAATCAAAAAAAGTCCCCCTACCCAACCCCACATTCTCAACTCAATCAAAATTTAAACTTTTAGAATACTGATAAAATCAAAATTTAACCCAACAATTTTAAGCAATAGCTTAAAAATATGAAAAAATCTACAAAAAAAAAACCACATTCTGAAATCAATCAAAATTAAAAGTTAAAAGCTACTATAAAGCAAAAAGACCTGAAATTTCTACCTTCAATCTGTGATTAACAGCGGGATGAATATCAATAAGAGAATCACTCGCACTCGTCTCACCAGTCTCTTTCTCGTTCTCTCTACTAATATACTTCTCGTGATCAGACAACGCCACGTTGAAATCAAACGCCTCGTTCCTTTCATTAAACCCAAGCCCAATGAACGCGTGTTTTCCATTCCCATCCTCGATCTTGAGCACAAAGTAGCGGGAGGAATCGAGCGCGGGCTCGACGGAACTCTCTCGCTGGCCGGGGTGGATAAAACAAGCGGCGAAGAGCTCAGCCGAGTTGGGATCCTCTAACCGGATCTCGCAACGGTCCTTGCAGGAGACAACCCGGAGTCGACCCGACCAGATCTTGTCGGACTGGAGCCACTCGCCGCATTTGTAACCGCCGGAGGTGGAACGGGGAGGGATTTTGTAGACGGAGACTTCGCGGACTACCAGGAGGGTGTGTTCGAAGGACTCTTCTTCATCGAACGACATGTCGTGGAAAATGTGGAGGGGATGGGATGTGATGCGATTAGGGTTTTTTTTTTTTTTTTCTTTTTCTTCGGGAAAATTTTGAGAATTTTGAAATTTTTATTTGGGGAAAGAAAGAGAGAGAGATGAGAGGTCGAAGGGAATAATCGGATGTTGAGAGATTTGGTGTGGGCAGAGAGACGTGGCTTCAAAGAAAGTGATTGAAATATCAAGTCAACTTCTCTTCCTTAATTACCTTTTTATCCTTCCTACTTTCGTTAATGTCAATTTGATACTTTTTTATATTTAATGCCGCGTTTAGTGTTGGGCACTTGATCCTGTTCCCCGACCCAAAGGCTCCATTATCACATCATATTCAGCAACCAAGACCAGTGTCTAACATTGGGCTCTGTTGGGTACACCTTTGAGTTTGGGTCCAACCAGGAAAATAAAAGGCGGGTCCCAGACTCTTTTCTTTTTCTCCCACAATTAAATAGATACATTCATTCATAAAATTAAATATTAAATTTAGTTGCATAATTAGTTTTACTTAAATTTAGTAACTTGGAATTTAATTATATAATTCATATAAAATAAAATATTCAATATTACTAACAAATAGTGTTAGTAGAATAATCTTAATCACAAAATTCTATTAAGATTACTTGTTTCTATTCAAAGAAAAATCAATATTATCACAAATCAAGCCTAGATATGAAATAAAACGATAGGAAGAAAGATTTCTAAAGGAAAATATAGTTTCTTTCGTGAATTTTTCAAACAACAAAAAAGGGAAAAGAAATTAGAGTTTTTTTTCTTAAGTTTGTTTGAGGGAGACAAAAATAAAATTTATTTATTTTATATTGATTTAATTTAATTTCAACTCAAAATTATACTTTATTAAAATATATTTCAACAAAAATGTATACTAATGTTATAGTAATCTATTATTAACTATAAAATAATAATTTCTATAAAAATTTAATTTATTTATTTTTGGTTGTTTGAACTTCGATTTAAAGTTCACTGGATCCTTACTAATTTAGTTTGAGTACTTAAAATTAAGGCTAATAGCGGATGGGCTGAAGCTGGCTCCCCAATCAGGCCCGACCTTAACCTGTTTGTCCCAGTCGCAAATATACAGGGGAAGACCTGGACAAAACGGTAATTTCAGTTATGTCTTCCTACTATCACTTTCGTTTCATAGCTCGTCCAAACTATCACTTCGCGCACTGCAAAGACTGCGAAGACTTCACCCAAAAAAGAGAGGGGGAAAAAAAAGAAAAAACAGGCGAATTTCTTCACATTTCTCGTACGTGTTCCTTTTTCTCGATCTAAATATTTCTTAAACCCTAGTTTTTTCCCAATTTGTTTCCGATCTATACTCAATTTTTAAATCCTACAAAAAATTTTAGTGGTTGTGAAAACCCATGTCAGGTTTTTTTTTTTTAATTTTTTTTTGAGGCGGTTGGTTGATTGAGTATGTGTTGGATTTTAATTGCAGGAAAATGGCCAGAAGTCTAGCTGGATTTCTGGTTCTCTTACTCTTCGTATCGATCTGCGAAGCCGGTTCGCTTTTTCAACCAATCTCGGATTCTCATCGATCTACCGCTCTTGAGCTCTTCACTTCCGATCATGGATCATTCAGAAGGTCTTTATAAAACCCAAATATTTTTTTCACTTCACCATTTTATTATTTCTTGGTTTGGTTGTTAAGGAAAGAAATTTGGAGAAAATGGATAACAAATACCGTTGAAAGTGGAACTTAGTTAAATTTAAACCTTTTTTTTTTTGAAAAAATTCAGTGATGTTTCTTTGTTTTGAATTGGAAGTAGAAAAGTGGCCTTTGACTTTGAGAGTGAGGTTTTAGGAAGTATCTTATTTGATGTAATTGATCTAAGCAGCTTGGAAGAGACATACGAGGCACTAAGAACATTTCAGATTCTTGGAATTGAAAAGAAGCCTGATGTAACCGCTGCAGCTTGCCGTTCAATTTCTGAAACCGTTGGGTCATCATCTTCGACCCCGAAGGATCTTTTCTATGCTCTGAAAGCGAATAGCATAGCGGGATGCAAGATAAACGAGAAAGCTTCTCAGGTATTATTTGAATTCAGCATGCTCACATGAGGTTTAAGAGCTTTTAATTTTGTTTAATTCAGGTGCTTAATTTTGTTGTTTTCTTTTTTTGCGAAAGGGCATTATTACAAGACTTAATGCTGCCGTCAATGGTGCAAGTTCGTTGCTTGACTTCTACTATTCAGTAGGAGGTTTGGTACTTATCAAGGTAATTAATGCATTCAAAATACTGGTTATTATATCGTACTTCATTTTTATACATGCTGTTTGATAAATTTTATGGGTTCTCTAGATGATTTATATCCGCACTAAGTTTGCTTCAGTTTGTTATGACGATCAAGGAACCTTATTTATCCAGCTTCTTTTATACTGCTGCTTGTGCTTTTAATTTGTTTCTCATTTTGCCCCTACCTTTTAATGCCTTTGTCAATTCAGGATCAGTGTTCCAAAGCTGATGTTCATCTTGATGATGCTGAGGGAGTGTTCCGCTCAGTTAAGGTTTGTTGTTATAACTTGATTTAGTTTTACTCTGAGGTTAAAGTGCTGTGCCTCTCCAGACCTATCCAGGCGGCTGAGGCCTACCATTTTGGTGGAACTAGTTGCCGATGTGGTGAGATTTGGGTTTGTGGAGGAGGCTCACTACTTGAACTGACTCAGGCTTCCATTGTTATTAACATATATTTGTCATGGCTGAATTTATGTTACAAATTGTTTCCAGGCTTTCAGCCAGAGTGATGGCCGGTGGCGTTATAGTTCAAATAATCCCGAGTCTAGTGCGTTTGCTGCTGGTAATGGTTTATGTAGATTCTAAAATTTGTTTTTCAAAGACTATTTCCAGCACAAGCACAATATGGCTTTTTTATTCTTTCTTTGATCTTAACACTTGAATAAATGCTGCTTATCTTCTACACATTTATTAATTGTTAAGTTCAATAGTGCAATAGTTGTTCATTTAGGTTTGTCATATTTTTGCAGGAATAGCACTTGAAACACTTGCTGGAATTGTTTTATTAGCGTCTTCAGAAATTGACCAATATTTGGTATGTAGTTAATATTGCTTGCTTTGATCTGGGGAAAGTTTTGACCAGTTTATGAATCTGAATAATTAATCAGCTCTAAGTGGATGATAAATTATTATCCTATGCAACTGCAGTTTTTAGCTGAATGGTTTTTGCTGCTTCTGGACTGATTATTTTCTCGTCTATGGATTACTTCATTTTCCAGCCATATATCATGTCGGATATCTAGTTCATAGATGTGGATGGATCTTAATTCATTTGTTTTCAAAGCAATATAAATAAGGATTAGTACATTTGCCAGATATCTTGATCTTTGCGGTGCTATTTAATCATTAAATTGTTGTGTTGAAGAAAAGTGAATTATTGATTATCTTTCATTTTGAGATAAGTGCTATATTAGAACTCATGTAAGGAAAAGTAGATTATTCTTCTTGTAAGCACATAGTGATGGGGGCTTAATTAAAACTCTGGGCCATCTGATTAAACTTCAAAACCATATTATGCTGCAAATGGATGTTTTAAGTTTGCAAATAATACAAGACTCAGCAAATGAGCTCATAATAATCAACACGTCTATGAAATTTTAAATATTTTCATTTTATTACTTCGTTTAGTCATATGATGGTGCCTTTGGTTATCGCATTATCTTGGATCCAGTGAGTAGATTTTGCTTTCGTCTTAATGCTCATTTTTATTGCTTCTTATCTGTGTCTGTCAAGTCTGGGCATTCCATATTTTGTTTTTGCTTACTGTTGGCAGATTAATACTCTAAAGAATGATATAAGCAAGCTTTTCGACAGCATTGAGAAATATGGTATGCATATCTCTCCTTTTTCCTTCTTTCTTTTTTTTTTTGGGTGTTGTCTTTGATTTGGTCTAGTTTTGCTCCAAAATCTTTTTCTTCCTTCTACTTCCGTTCAACATCTCTCACTTATAACAATGAATAGTATTACTCATTTTAATTCATTTTTAGTTTGAAATTTGTTTTTCCCCTTCATTTCTGTTAGTTATCTCTTATTTCAGATGATGGGGCTCTTTACTTTGATGATAAACTTGTTGATGGCCATGAACATCAAGGCCCTTTATCAACAACATCATCTGTTCTTAGAGGGCTAACAGCATTTGCAGCAGTGACTGCCGGAAGTCTCAATGTCTGTAGAGAGAGCTCAATTATCATTCATTTTAGCCCACTCTTTCCTTCGTGGAGTGTATTCTAATACTTCGGGTTTATGTGTGCAGCTTCCAGGGGAAAAAATACTTGGTTTGGCTAAATTCTTCCTTGGTATTGGGGTTCCTGGTGATGCCAAAGATTTCTTCAACCAAATAGACTCCTTAGCTAGTTTGGAAAGCAACAGGCAAAGTTTTTCTTTTGGCACTTTGAATGTATTTTCTATTATTTAATAAAATTTGACGGGGATATATTTTTTCTATAATGTTATGGAATTATTCAAATAACCTTATATGATAGTGAAATCTTAACCTTGGTTGAGTTTCTGTCGGTCTTGAATAATGTAGTTTCTATTTGATCCTTGAAAGAAAGCAGGAAGCTATGAACATGCCTATTTGTATAGCGCTAGACTGCTAGTTTGCAGAGGTTTTAGCTTTATTTTGCATATTTTGAAATTGAGTTGAGTGTTTAGAAGCATTGTTTCTTACTTGCTTTATGTCTTTTGTGACTTTGAGAGATGAGTAGTACTTTTAGGGTGCTGATCTCACCCTTTTTCTTTGGTTTTACACATGAAGCTCTCGAGCTTAATAGATCTCAAATTTCACTTGCCATGCAGGATTTCCATCCCACTGATCTTATCGCTTCCATCTACAGTGCTTTCACTGACTAAAAAAGACTCGCTTAAGGTTTGTCCAAAGTTAAAATCCTTGACATGAATAAGTAATGAGTATTGTTAAATTCCTCTAAAGCGGCAGAAAGATGCCACCCAAGAATTATGGTATTAATTATATATTGGCATTTCCATTTTGCTTCTTAAGTACAGAATAGTTTTAGATCTTCACGAAGACCTTGTGTAGTTTGATGGGGAGTGTATGCTGGCCTTTGTTCTGGTCTCTTTATCAAAAAGGAACCCTTTTTTCATGTCTCATTCATCTGCATCCAACTTATAATTCATATGCTGTGCATTATCTTGCTTGTGATCTCATTATTCATTGCATTCACATACTTAAGCCTCCTTGATTTATACCAGATTTGAAATCATTTAATCTGGTTTTTAGGGTTTTGTTATTGCCGATTTTTAGTTTTTCTGCTCTTTGAATATAACAGGTTAGAGTTAACACTGTGCTTGGTTCAAATGCACCACCTCTAACGGTGAAGCTCGTGGGAGCTTCTAGTTCTAGTTCAAAGGATGCATCTCTAGTTGAAAGCCAGGTATGATGTTCCATCAAGTTCTGTTCATTCTATTGGATGTAATTTCTGCTGCTTACAAGTTCTATTTTTGCGCTTATTTTATTTCTGTTTAATCTGATTTAATGTTTATGAATACTATTAAATGCAGGAACTTAAGTTTGATGCAGGATCTGGGGTACATATCTTGAATAACTTGCCGAACAGGATTGATGTTGGAAGTTACACATTTGTTTTTGAGGTATTGTTGTTGTCATTTTGGATTGATGCTTTTCGTTTATCTGGCTTTCTATGAAATACAAAATTTGAATTTTTGTAGGTTATGCTTCATGAACCTGAGCTTGAAAAGGTTTATGTTACGGGTAGCCAAACAAAAGTACCAATATTTGTTACAGGACTTATTAAAATTGAAAATGCAGAAATTGCAGTACTTGACAGTGATCTTGGGAGCATAGAAGCACAGAAAAAGTATGTTTTTCTAATTGTTTTGCATGTATTTTGTTGGGTTTTTGATACCTATAATTGATACAACTGATGACTGTCTTGGAACATCTGGCAACACTTCTAAAATTTAGTACCGAATGTTTGATTTTTTCATTTTTTTCTTTTATAAACTGAACTCCGACCTGCAGTTTTATTCATGGTCCTACATCCTCTATATATAGGCTAGATTTAGCTGCTGAAAATGCCGTATCATTATCAGCAAACCACCTCCAGAAGCTGCGTCTATCCTTTCAGTTGACAACTCCTCATCAACATGCTTTTAAGCCACATCAGGTTGGTAGTTCTGCTTGTCTCTGTTTTGCATGTGTGGCTTATTTTGCAGCAGTTTGTTGCTAATTTGGTGGCTTGCAGGCATTGCTCAAGTTGAGACACGAGAGCAAGGTTGAGCACATCTTTGTGATTGGAAACTCTGGAAAACAGTTTGAGATAGTTCTAGTTAAGTATCTTTTCTTTCATAGGTTGAGTATCTTTCTGGGTGTATGTGACAGATTAAATGTTTATTTGTATGTAGTATCATTTGAGATTCCTCTTATTTATTATGGCACATGTTATGACTCTTGTCATGGGAAACAAGACACGTCTATAGTTTATACTACATAAGAGCTGCTACCAAATTAAAATTTTGTTCAGCTGGCTCAGCTTATACTAAAATATGACAGCACTATTCAGATGAACAATATTCTGTTTTAAGTGCTGCATAAAATTTGTGTGTTTGTGTTTGAATTGGCTTTAAAATATTAATCCTCTATGGCTTGTCTTGTAGAATTTTCTTGGGCTGGTTGAGAAGTTCTTCTATCTCACAGGTAAATATGACATCGAGCTTACTGTTGGTGATGCTGTCATGGTAAGTGTTTCTCTTGCTTTTAGAAAATTTCCAATTTTTATGAGTCCACAAACACGTTGAAATAAAATTTACATCTTTTGCTTTCTTCAGGAGAACTCTTTGTTACTAGCTATTGGACATATTGAGTTAGATCTGCCAGAAGCACCTGAGAAGGCACCCCGCCCTCCTCCACAGCCCATAGATCCTTACTCAAGGTATGGGCCCAAAGCAGAGATAACGCATATCTTCAGGGCTCCTGAAAAGCGTCCGCCTAAGGAGCTTTCCCTTGCTTTCCTGGGTCTAACTATCTTGCCGTTGCTTGGATTTTTGATTGGGGTGAGTCCTGCATTTTGCTGCTGCTTTTTTTATATTTCATTCAACCAGAAAGTTATTGATATCTTAGTTTCTAATTAATTCATTTCTTAATCTTCTATGCTTGGTCAAATTGTTTGACATCGTATTGGATTCTGGTTAGAAACTCAGACTGGTGTAACCCTAAATTTGTTTGAAAAATTTTAATTTGTGGGTTGAATCAACATATCTTTTTTTACCCAGCCCATGTATTTATTATCATAACTTCTCATGCATTTCTGTCCTGTGGGGGTACTTCATAGCATTTTTTATTTTTCTTTGGGGGCAGTCATTGGGTGCTTCAGAGACCTAGAAAAAAAGATAAAACGGTGTTTTGGGGGCTATTGACCTCATTGAGCTCCAGCCTGGAAAAGAAAAATGCATTTTTGGATCAATAGTATTCTAGGAGCTTGTTAAGTGCCCTCAGTAGAAGTCTGGCTTTTCAATTTGCAATGTAGCTGTTAAGGTATCAAGTATTGCAATTTTGAACTTGCGTGCGTGCACGTGTGTTAGTAGTGTTTGCTTTAATAATGTCCTCATGTCATGCTATTGATGGGAAATTTTGTTTGGTTCGAGCAGATATTACGTCTTTGTGTGAACCTGAAGAACTTTCCCACCAAAGCCATACCTGCCACGTTTGCCATTCTGTTCCATGCTGGTATTGGAGCAGTTCTGTTGCTCTATGTGTTTTTCTGGTTGAAGGTTAGTAGTAAATCATACACTTAAAGGCTGAATTGCCATATATATATATATATATATTTAACGTCTATTAAACCTTTATTTTGAATGTTGTGGGTGCAGTTGGATCTGTTCCAAACACTGAAACTACTTGGTTTCTTGGGGGTTTTCCTGGTGTTGGTTGGACATAAAATCCTTTGCCATCTGGCCGGTGCATCAGCCAAGTTGAAATCTGCCTAAGCCTGTGGTGAAATGAAATGAAAAACATTCTTGCGACATTTTTAACTCAATTTTGTAGGCTTATCTTGGCAATAATTTAATTTCCGCTCTGCATTACGAATCCTAGTCCTCGTTAAGTCAAAGAAAATATGTTGCACTCTCAATTTTAATGCGTCAATGCTTTTGTAGTTTGTTGGCAACAAACACCAACATCTATACAAACTGGCCTTCCATTAAAAATTATCCTTCTAATTTGAAGTGCTGAGTGGACTAGAAAAAATTTTTTTTTCCCCTTCCTTGGGTTTGATGGCTACTATTTATTTAGCGACAACTGGAATCTACTTGTGTAAGGCCCCAAAATTTATCAGAGCCTTTGATTTTCCAAATCAAGTAATTAAAATAATTGTTTGTATGCAGGGGAAATTACGTTGTTCATATATCTGTCGACACGGTTCATATTTAAAAAAGGTGGGAGTTGAGAAATAATAAACAAATCTATTTGATTGTCCAAAATAAGAAGGGAAAAAAAAAAAACCAAATGTATCACCGTACTCATGGCAACTAACAACCTGCTTTCCTTAATCATATGTCCGACAATAAATCTAAGAACTAAATCATTTTCAAATTCAAGAATTGCGTGTGTATCTAAATGAACTTGTCAGAGATGTTTAATCATGCGTTTTTATTGGAAGAATATTACTTCTGTGGGAAAAAAATAAATATCTTAAAGTAAGAATTTAATTAAATAAATTGGAAAAAAAATAAGACAGAATTTAAATAAAAAATGTAGAAATTAGCATTGGGATTAATTGTTTGTGCCAAGCCTGCAATAATGGGACCACGTATATAAAAATGAAATGAAATGAAAGGCA
>JBBYHO010000018.1:10997593-11009796 GCA_038382025.1 Adansonia gregorii | reverse complement strand
TTATTATTAGTCAGGAAAAGGTATTAAGCTCAAAAGAAAACGATAATATTTCTGATAGACCAAGGCTAGCTGGTCAATCAGCTTGTTCGATGACTAATAGTCTCTGCTTGCATGGAAGATCCTTCAATGAAAACGGAATACTTAACATCGGCAAATAGCTAAAGAGCAATAGCAAGGGTATGTTTTTCCAATAAAACAGAAAATCGAGGGACTTGTCAAGCAGCTGGATCTCTGGTAGGGGTCCATCATCCAGCTTCACTTTGCAAGTCATTTTCAAGTCTTTTTTTCTTTTTCGGTTATTAGCATATGTGTCATGGTCGATTGTTTTCTTTTTAATTAGGTTTATTTTCTTTAGGCATCTTTCTCTGATCTGACCCCAGAGATAACGGTACGAGACAGATTTAACTGTTTAAGCTAGCTCTCCATTGGGTCAACTGCTTCTCTTCAGCTGATTGCTTGCTACATCTACTGCCCTACATAATGAAGCTCTGCCTGCATTCTGTTTATAACCTTTCGATTTGAGATTTGAGAACACCTTTTCTGTCTGCATTTTCGGGATGTGACGACCTAACACCTTTCAAGAGACTCAACAACAAATTCCACCCCCCCCCCTGAAACAAATTTTGGGAGTTTCAGCAGTATAACGTATCGATATCGAGTGGGAGCATATAATTGCAATGCTGTGGGTGCATGGCAATGCTGCGCAGCTAGGGGGTGGGGGTAGGGGAGAATTGCTAGCAACGAGGGTGGTCTTTGACCTAAAGCATAGGAGTACGTGATTATTACTACATGCTTTTTGGAAGGATTTGGGTGAAATTGTTGCCGGGGGCACGAAGTAAATAGTGAGCTAGGGTGAGCCCGAGGACAACCTCGGGAGCAAGCTAATGATCAGCCCCTGTGCTTAGACAATGTGAGGTACGTACGTACGTGCCCGATAGTATGAAGTTTGGCTGAGTTTGCAACTTCAAACTTTGGCTTACCTCAGCCATTCATATTTGTGTATGCTGCTGGCTAGCTATTACTTACCATAAACTAGTATAATATATATATAATTAGGCTTTTCTAATCATAAATGGTTGATTTATTTCTCGCGTCAATCTTACAATATTATGCGGACATCCAAGCGATTTGGCCAGATTAACATTCTCCTATATTCTCTGTGTTTGCAGATTTTTTTTCTTAGATAAATGCCATAAATCTCTGGTTTTCCATTTTTTTTTTTTCCTTCCTAGAGAAATATCAAAAAGTTTACTGTCGTTGCGCTAGCTACTTCATACGCTTTCACCCTTTTGCATGCTTAGACTTGACCGATTTACATGATTATATGAATAAGATTGGTAAGTTTTTAGCACTTACATTATCTACAAATTAAAGTACATACCCTTTTATGTAATAGAATCCAAATATCATGGTGGCTTGGCACCTGACTTA
Organism: Adansonia gregorii; assembly: GCA_038382025.1. Taxonomy (NCBI): domain Eukaryota; kingdom Viridiplantae; phylum Streptophyta; class Magnoliopsida; order Malvales; family Malvaceae; genus Adansonia; species Adansonia gregorii. The sequence goes on along the minus strand of JBBYHO010000018.1, from coordinate 11,008,365 downwards.
GTTCAAGTCAAGTTATATAATAACTTGTAAGTACGAATTAAAACGCCTGTTCTTTTTGGTGACTTTCAACGTGGTTTGAACCAAGAAAAGAATCAAAGGTCCTAGTAAAAGGAGAACCGCACCAAGGGAAATATGCCCTAATAATTTAGGTGGTTTCAACACTGTGAGCCGTAGCCATGGCCTCCCTGGCACTTGAACTGATTTCATGTTTCTACAAGTTGCGTAAGAAAACTTCAAATTAAAAGCATTGAAGACGAAACTGAGACTCGAGAGACGGTACAAAACGGGAGATCTCTCGTCTCATGTGCTCCAATCCAAGGCAACTGCCCAATAAAAGGCATTTCCATTAATTTTTAATCACATACTACCGGGAAAAATCGAGTACCACACGTCGTAGAAAAACAGCAATGGCAGGGCCCCATCTATTCAATTTGCAGACATATTCGTTCATTCATTCATTCAGAAATAATATATATATAAATATATTTTATGATAAAAAAATATATATTTATTATATATGATAAGAACAAAATTAACCACCAAATGTAAAATAATAAAAGACAGGGAAGGACCAACACCGTCACGGCTTCACCATGAAGCAAAGTACACCCACTGTCATTGGAATCTCACTGAATCACTGTTGAAAAAAAAAAAAAAAAAAGGAGGAGAAAACTCCGGTCGCATTTGCATCAAAAGCGACTTTGCATGACTTGTCATCATATGCAATTTACAAAAATACAGATTAATAAAAAATAGTTTATAATATAAAAACAAAAAATTAGCACTCTTATATTAATTAATATTAATATTATTCAAATTAATTTATCTAAATGAAAAATAATATTTTAATAAATATTTTTTTCTTAATTAATAATAAATAATAAATGAATAATTGTTTTAGCCAAAAAAACTAAAGCGAATAATTTTATAAGTAATTATTTTTTAAAATTAAAAATATGTATTTAGTGAATAATTATTTTATTAAAATTTTAAATTAAATATTTATATTTAAATTTATTATTTATTTATATTTATCGTTTTAATAAATATAAAAAAACTAAATGCTACTTTATTAAAAATATTTTTAAATCTTCTGAAGCAATGAGTTAATAGCAATCTACACCTTTAACAAAAAAAAAAAAAAAAAGCTCACGAAAGACTAGCAGCAACCGAGTCTTTTTATTTATTTTAAATGAAATGAAATTATTTGATTCTATAAATATATACATTATCAATTTATATAGTCCAAAGTTTTATTTTAATTAATTTTGAAATGATAAAAATTTATTAAGAGTTCTTATAGAGTAATAAAAATAATATTTTAATTTTTTTATTATTAAATTTAATATTTTAATTATTATACTTTTAAAATTCTATTAAAAAATTATTTGAATGTCAATAAAATCTTAACATATCATGTGATGTAAAATTTTAAATTTTATATAAAAAAATCTAAATCCGACCCTAAAAACTCAATCTTATTTTTTATATAAAATTTAAAATTTTAACATTACATGATACGTTAATATTTTATCAATATTTGAATAATTTTTTAAAAATCATTAACTATTTTTTATTTGCTATAAATTTAAAAATATGATAATTAAAATATTAAATTTAATTGTAAAAAAATTAAGATACTTAATTTACTATAATACATAAACTTATAATTAATTTCTACTTTTATAATTTTTAATTAAATTAATAATATCAATTCAATTAAATATGTTTTTAACATCTTTCAAATAAAAAAAATTCTAAAACGAACCGCTAAAAAATGGAAGAGTTGAGGAGAGAGACTCTGACGCACCTGTTTTTAGACAGTAATCAAATTATTTTTACATATAATTATATTAATTATATTATATTATAATAAAATTATATTTATATATTTTTATTTTACCGGATTCTAAATATTCTATATATATAATTATAGTCAAGTCGTATATAATATTTGCCTATTAATGAGCGGATGGGGCTGGGACCCTCCTCTAACATTTCTTATTTACTGTTAGTTTTAGCATCAGTCATAAAAATAATCAAACGCCATGATTGATGGGGACTTGACAGCTCTCCAGTACGGAGAACTCCCATCGAGGCCAGGTGGACCGCATCCCCTGATCGAGACACGTATGGACGCATCACATGCATGTGAGCGGAAGACTTTTTTTTTTTTTTGCAGTACATTCTCATAATTTCGGGTAAAAAAAATAAAATTGCGACTGTAGCCGACAGGAGTGACAGGTGTGCACGTGGGAGGAGCATGGTTGGTGGAACCAATCTCATGTTTTTCTTTTTCTATTCTATTGCTTTATTGTTATTGGTCAAATCGAACGTCCCATCTCATTGACCGTAGCCCAAAAGATGCGGGATTCTCGTACCCCTCTCTCTCTCTCTCTCTCTCTCTCTCTCTCTGCCTCCTTTCAATTGATTTTACTCACCACCATTTTTAAATTATTTTTGCATCTATATCTATATCTATATATATATATATACATGTCTCCAAATGTGCCGTCATTCATGCGTATTCAAAAACAAAATCCATTAATTATTTATCCCCATTTCCTTGCTTCACCAACCAAATTTAACTTGTACCTGTAAAACTCTTGTAACTTTGTTTTATGACGTTCCACATGAAAAAAAAATTGATTTAACATAAACATATTATAGCGAGCTTATTGCGACTTGGGAATTTAGGACCCATTGGATGGGTCCCAAGAAAAATTAATTTCATAATTTGTCAAACATTGGGCTGTGATCGATTTTCTCTCTCTCTCTCTCTCTCTCTCTCTCGAAAGGTTGAGCTTAATGCATGATGCAGGATGAGTTATAAAGTGTGCTAAAATTTGAACTGTAGAAGCGTGAAGGGATATGGAGGGTAGGAGAGGGCAATCGGTAGTGGTGGAGCTTTGCAGGTAGAGTGGGTCTGTCGTTCAGAAAAATAGCGTGCATCGGTATAAATCACATACGTTTATTGGGAAGGTAAATTTGGCTTCTATTGTTGCCATTTCTGTACTGTTTTTGCACTCTCTGTTCCACCTTGTAAATTAATTTGGCAAAACAAACTTGTCATGCCTCAATTGGTTTATAAATGATATAATAGTCGTCCAACGAACAACCTAAACCAACGGCAAAATTAATTATTATCTATATTTGATCACCGATTAACAGCAAAGACTGGTACCGCATCAAGTTCAATACTTGCTTAATATTCATGTAGTAATTTCACTCCGAGTAATTCAAGGGCCAATTTTTTTTGTTGCAAAATCATATATTACATACCCAGCTATCCTATATGATCTAATAAATTTCGCATCATTTTTTTTGTATTTAAAATTATAGAAATCGAACTTTGATCAAGCAATCAAATAATTTAGTATGTAAAAAAAAAATAAAATAAAGAAATGACACCCATCGAAATGTTGCAACACTAACTTGATTTTTTTTCCGTTAATCCCGTTTTGGATGATGCAATAATGGCATGTATACAAGGGTATTGGTACATCCTTCCAAGCTATACATGACATGCCTATGAAATTTCGGATCTTAAGTAGCTTCCGTGCTTGAATATTGTGTACCTTATGCATGAATAGCCTAGCTCCATCATCCCTAGTAATCATTTCTCTCTTTAATAAATTACTTTGGATTCACTTATGTTGATTCATTTAAGTCTCAAAATAATTGGTCAAAGCCCGTATTTGGAAAATTTTCATACGAGAGTCCGATCAGAGACGTTCCTACACCAACGGAGCCCCTTACTCATTCTCCTAAAAGCGGCTTTGAGTTCTAATTGTTTCCATCCCTGATAGGTTCGTGTGCTCTCCTCTGTCTTCCATATCCTCCTAAATATTGGAGAAACAAATTATTGAAGTTGTCCCTTTTTTTTACATGTTAATCAAGGAAAACAAGCGCAAATCAAAGTTCTTTTTTGTTTTCTCCTTTTGAAAAGTTGCGTCGATCAACTGTACGTACGCAGCTAAATTTGAATTTGATTTAGCAATTACGTGCTTTGGATTTCTGCTCCTTTTAGTTTTTAAATTAAATTTTCGTCTCTTTTATTGATGAAAAATTTTGGAAACAAATTCAGGCCTTTTTTTTTTTATGAATTAAGATGAATGCGAGAATTTTTTGTTTTATGCAATTTTGTCTTTAATATATATATATATATATCTTACAAGCCTCGGTTTAAAGATAAGAAAGAGATTATAAATATTAAAATTTAAATGTTAAATTTATTAAATCTCACTTTTAAAAATAATTAAATAAATTAATTGAATTAACATTCAAGTTCGATATGTTTTGATCAAACAGTGACCTTATGGTATTGCAAGCACCATATGAAATGTTTATTGGACAAATCCTAACTTATTTTGGTAGACACGCATTTGATTTCGGTGATATTAGGATAATGATTTCAAACGTGAACCAAGTCAACTGATTTAGTAGCTGATAGAAATTATCATTAATCTATTTCTATTTCTAGTCATTCGACATATTAAGATTCTTGAAATTGCCATCTTTAATTCCTCATCATTGCATTTGGAGCTATCTAGGTCTCTATTGGATCAACAAGTGATGGCCAGCATAGCCGATTTTTCCAAAAATCTTTTGATGAAGATATATTTAAAGTGCCCACAGAAATTTATTATTACACCTATATATATATATATATATATATTAGAAATTACGGTGCTAGCTACAAAGTTCTTAGCTCCAATGGCTAGAAGAGATGAGAAGATTTATGTTATTTGAATTCCAAACTCTAACATCAATTATTTTAAGAATGCAAACCTAATTTCTAAGTGTATAATTAAAAAGGGTGAATCTTTTAATCATTACATTTACAAAATTTGCCCCAACAACATGGAGAAAAGGGATCTAACAAATTATCTTCTTCTTAGCTAAATATGGTCATGGAAATTTTACATCTCTCTTGTTCACACAACCCTTGCCAACATCCGGCACAAGAAGAGATATAACTAGTTTTCTTACCTCTCAACACTAGGAAATGCCAATGCCAGAAACTATATATATAATTCTTGCTTTAATCCATTTCAATGACCTAGAAATGACCAATAGTTAGAAAAATAAAACCCAATGTACAAGAAATTTAATACAATTTTGAACCATGGAATAACCCCTGATAGACAATATGAATAATTTGTTTGAAACAAGAAGATATTCCATATGCTTGAGAAAGTCATTTTCACAAACATGCTGACAAACTCTTCAGCCAAGTTCTTTTTCCCCTATGAAAGTAAGGAAGAAGAGGAATAAAAGATAGGAAAGAAAAAACATCAAGCATCCAACTTTTATTTGAAGATCGAAAATTACTTGATTGCTTACTATGGGCAAGTGATGTGAAGGAAAATAAGAGGAGGTTAACTGTGGCATTTGAATGATGTCATGATGTGCTTCGGAATGATGTTTTGAGAGCTAGAATCCACACACCTGAATCGACCTATTACTGTTGACCTGCTTTGACTTGGGCTAAAATTATTTCAAGCTCTCACACTTGTTTTGGACCTTTTTCTAAGTGTTATTCTTTTTTTTTACTTATTATGTTTTGTAGGCATGATTTTTTTTAATGAAAATATATGATAGAAAAATAAAGATTATTTGAGGGGATGGAAAAAACAAATGATAACCACTAGATGAGTATAGATGCAATTTTTGCTTCCCATAAGATGAGGAAACTCCAAAAAGTAGGATAGGCAAAAGTGTCTTATTTTGATCCCAGGATTTATTTCAATTGGTTCATTTTATCTCTTAAAAAGCTGACAAACTAACAGGTTTATAATTTGAAACACAACATTTATATCCATATAATAGAGAATTTTCTGGTTTGATAATTAAGTTGTGTTCCCTCCCATTTTCTTTGATCTTTAGAGACAGAATGGTAAGAATTTGAGAGTTCAAATAGCAACTAAAGAGTTCAAGAACTAAAATGGCTGAATGAGGTTTGGATAGGATAAAGTATTGACTGCAATTTCTTTTAACAATTGCTATAAGATGTTGTTTCAATGATTTGTAAGTGCTGACATTACAATGCGTTTAACTTTCGATTATAATGTAAATATTCAAACGTTTATGAATACTATAATTCAATGTCTTTTTTTTTCCCTTCATCATTCTTTTATCTTTAAATTGTACAATTGCTCAAATACAATCACATTATATTTCTTTCATTCCTGATTATGCTCCCGTAGCTAAACACAATAAAGAATTAGATCATATATTTATATATAATTAAAATCTAGTTAATTCGTTAGTAAGTGTTAAGCTTTACCTATATATGAAATCATCACAAACATGCAATATTGAATACAGAACAATTACATCATATGAACAACAAAATAATTAAAATATGATGTAAAATTTATATTATTTGAATTCAAATGTAAGTATAAGACATAAATATATGTCAAATATGAATTTATTTAGTTTTTTTAAGATTTTTATGTATTTGAAAGATTTTTTAAAAGATCTTCATACTCATACTTAAATATTTGTTATCTAAAAAAAAACGAAAAATTGAAGCATCATAATATAATCCACCATGCAGCAAATAATATGATATACGTATATAAATATTCAAATTTATATGACATGTACTATTAACTTATAAAAGTTTGTATAAATTTAAAATATTTTTTATATAATTATATTTATAACATAAAAATATATAAAAACACAACACAAATTCACGATTTTCAAAGTATCAACCATTTTTCCTACATTGAAATGACATCAACCATGGCAAGCGCTGGCGAATCATCAGCACATATATATTAATTATACTTGAATATGTTGTGGCCGCCAACGAACTTTCAAGTTAAAGATCACAGAAAAAGAAGGGTAGAAAACAATGCTAAGTAGGAGTAATAATTTAAAATCAATCTTTAAATGATCAATTTGATGTGTATTAATTAATTCCAGACAGTAAAGAAGTAAAAAAATTAAAGTGTGCCAAGATAACAGAAGAGAGGAAAAAAGCAAGTCAGAAAAGAAAAAAAAAGAGCAGCAGAGAGTGAAAACTGACTACCATCAGAGTAACAACGCCATCAAAACAACCATAGTGCTAGACAAATCTGACACATATGATCCTAATGTAAAGTTCTTTCGAGCTCTTAACAGCAAGGAAGGGAATTTGCAAACATCCCATAATTAAAACAATTGTAAACAAAATGGGGTTAAAGGGGAGAAAGATACAGAAAGGTGAACTGCAAATATACATAATATCATATATGAATGCGGAAGTCCAGAAAAAGCATGAGCTATTAGATGCTCTCAGTAAGATTTTAGCTACGAACTGCTAGTACAATCACTCATAGAATGACTTCATTTTTTTTTTTTACTAACACTGTTTGCATCGAAAGTAGTTTCAAGGATTCCCCCCCCCCCAAAAAAATCTACACTAGTACCAGTTTCCACCCCTCTAGCAGCAAACAGAAAGCATAGAAAAGTAGAACTTTGCCCTAGAAATATAATGATGTCTCAAAATAATATAATATATCTGTGGCTAAAGTAAAGAGAATTACCCCACATATATAGATCAAGCAGATATGCAACCAGGGTGAGAAACATTTACTGATATGGTAGATAGAGTGAAATGTTGGCTTGCATATGGGGTTTTACTGATGCTTAGCTTGCACCTGGTGGTGGTGGTGGTGGGAGTGGCAGAGTCGGGATTTGTTGAGCTGGTGGTGGTCGCTTACGCTTCTTCTTCTCATAGCTAATCCCTCTTGCTTTTGACTGCAAATCACGAACCTCACGAAGATAAAGCCTCACAGCTCGTGCCCCAAATGGGTTTGCTTCAGGTTTTCCTCCGTTTTCTTCGAAGGCAGCTCGGAGGCGGCCGATGAGAGCATCGAGGCTACCCCAGGCTTGACGGAGCGGGCAAGGGCAAGGGGCTGGTGGGTTTGGGTGCCCATAGAAAGGGCAGATTGGAGTGTGGACTTTGGTTTTACCGAATTGGTCAAGGTAGCGAAGGAATTCCAAGACGTGAGCTCCACTGCACCTGGAGAGGGAAAGTGGGGGCCTATGATTCTTCAGGTACTGGCCAAAGGTGTTCCAGTCACGGCGCTTTTGGTTCTCATAGCGGCTTGAGGTTGAAGAAGAAGACGACGACGATGCAAATGAAGTGGCACCGTTATTGCTAACGTTGATGAGGCTGGCGTTTTCGGAGTTGGAGCTATCCGTTTCTCGAATTGAATCCATGGAGCATAGACAGCTTTTAAAACCTCTCTAAATCTCTACTTGGATTCTATTACTTAAAAATTCGGAATATATATGAACAAAAAAGGATGTGTTGGTCTTCGCCGTGATAGCTAGGTTTGATCTTCTTTCTTTGTTTCTTCCTTTCAGAAGGTTTCGATCTTAACTAGGGTTCCACCTTTCCTTCTAAAAACACACTTTTTCAGTGACTATAAGACGCTCTAATGTAAACCTAACAAAGAAAAAGAGAGATTAAAGTTGAAGAAACTCTTGAAAACAAATCAAGGAACTAAACAACTTCTGTTTTTGTTTTTATTTATAATTCTTTCTCAGCTAGCTACCAGATAAGTCTACTTTTCTGGTAGATGACACTTTTGATATGAAAAACAACACAGTCAAGGAGGAAAACACCCCCCCTCCCCCAAAAAAAACAAACCACCCTGCCGACTACGGATCGATATTAGTCACAATTTCCATTTTTGAAGAGAGACAGCTAATTAAAAAAGAAGATTTTGGAGTTGAAATAGTAGTTTTTATGATTTGTGATTGGTAGAGATGGGAAGCGTGGATGACCTGATGACATTGATGGGAAACGAAAGAGAGGGAGAGAGAGAGAGAGAGATTCCCTTTTCTCTCAATCAGCAAAGTTCATTTTGTTTGGCGCAATTCTAGAAAAACTTTAAAGCTTTTTTTTCATCAGCCTCAGCTTTGGGTTTTGAACGGGAGAATTTTGTTTTGCTGAAACATATTATTAACTGATTTAGGGGATTTTTGTGCTAAAAAAAGATGGAACATAGAGAGCTTATGTTCTCTTTGTTAATGGGTTCTTTTACCATTGTTGATGACAATCATTAAAGGGATAGAGAGAAGCGATCTCTCTGGTTAGGAGTTGCGGAAATGAACAGAAAATTAAACTTGATAGGTTGAGATGGAGACAGAAAAAAAAGGCTTTCAAGGGGTAAAATTTAAGGGAAATGTTTTGCTTTGAACCCTGTAGTTTCGAATGACAGTTCTTTCCTCATTGACCACAATACCCTTTGCCCAATTTCCCTTTTGGCTTTTGTTTTGTATAACATAAAACTTCTATGTTTCATTAACTTGTAGGTAGATTTATTTTTACGTTAAATTAAGAGTTAATTGAAAATTTAAATTTTTTTATTTAAGTTTGGATTAATTGAAAAGTTAATTTTATTATTTTATATTATTAAAAATTATTTTTATATTAATAATAATATATTTTATAATTAAATTTAAATATAAATATTACCTATTAAATTATAATTTTGGATTATATTAAATTAATTTAAATTTATAAAAATTTTATCTAAAATCTAATTTATACAAATTAAATTCATCAAATTAAATAAGTTACTTCGACCTTTATAAAGTCCACTTGCAAGTTTCTATACAAAACTCCATTTCTTTTCTCATTTTTTATTCAATTTATATTTCAGAAAAGGGCTAGAGGCCCGTGTGTGTGTGTGCGTTTGTTTTTTTTTTTCCTCTTTTAAAGTTAAACATATCTCTTAACATTTAGTTGTGTGAGGCATTACTTATTTAACACAAAATTCTCCATTGAGTTTATGCAAATATCTTACAAACAGTAGTTTCCTTATATTTCTTATTATTTTATTTGGAGCTGATGCAGAACCCCTCGCCTCCTTGCCTCTTACAAGGACTAAGTTCTTATGTACTTTTCTGCATGATTAATGCTATCTTCTAACTATTTTTGAATGAACTTATTTGGAAGTGTCCAAGCAAAATAAATAAATAAAGTAATAAAGTAATTAATAATAAATAAATGCATAATATTGAAATTATGAATTATGAGACCCTCTTATCATAGTTCTTCCATGATTATCAGCTTAAGATTGTGGATTTTTTTTAAAGATTTTACAAGAGGAATAAAAAATTATCATATATTTTATTTTTTAAAAATAATATTTTTTTAATTCTATTTATGAAGTGTAAAATTTTAATTGTGGTGGATAAGATAATTTCTGAGTTTAATTATTTCTTCTAAATAGTATATTATCATTGGATGGCTTCCATCATGGAGCAAAATTCTGTTCAAAAGCAAATGATAAAAAAAAAATAGGCCATTGTTAATTAATTCTTGTGAATATACACACACACACACACACACACACACACATATATATAGACACATATAGTTTGTTCAACTAATTGCAAATATATTATAAATTAGGCCATCGATAATTAATTCATATAGGAAAACCTTAGAGTGCTTAAAACATATATGTAAAATGTGCAAATAGTGAGAGAATTATCAAAAAAAAAAAAACATGTTAGTTTTTAAGGTGGTGAAGGTAAGTAAACAGCTTTATTTATTTATTTAGTTTTGCTGGAAAGTTCATCTCATTCGAATATTTTTTCTCCCTCATTTAGAGAAGGCAATTCAAATATAACTTTTAAATTGAAAATACGTACTATAACCATTGGTTTACAGGAAAATATAAAAAATATAACTTTCGTTGTTTTAGTAAAAAGAGGTTTTGAGAATAAAAAATTTATATGTTAAATTTTAAATTAAT